>JAWZYU010000020.1:70177700-70259700 GCA_038380435.1 Ryuthela nishihirai | reverse complement strand
ACACGAAGATTCATATTCAAGAGATTCACCACTATGAGAGAATCAAACTTTTGAACTTTAACGATACGGAAGCCGTTAATGTGCACATTACCTAGGTAAAATGCGGAAAACTCTTGATTCCGCACGTTAACGGAGCAAATCAGTTAATCTGCAGATTAGCTAGGTAATGTGCACATTAACGGCTTTCGAGCTTTAGCGGTAACATATATACATACAACACGTGCTCATATTTCCGCTGATGAAGCCACTGATTCCACACGGTCGTGCCACAGTCATAAAATTTATCAAGATAACTCTAATAACTCGTATCGGCACTTCAACCCCCATTAAGTAGTTCCTCTCTGTAAGTAGCGAAGGCTAACTGTTAGATAAAGAAGCTGTCAACAAAGGATGACAGTTATTTAAATCTCTCTGATCGCTTCTGTTGTTCAACGTTGCATAAGAGATCCTATCTACAACGATGATAGTAATTTGTTTAAATATCGCTATTATATTGAGGTGGAAAATATTAATGTGCATAATATCTCATACGAGCAAATATTCCAATTTGCTTCTGTGAAGGGAAGACAGGTTAAAGGATGTATGAACTCCAGGTGGTTCTAAATCATAATCTAAATCATTGAACTATTCGCCTATAAGCGTGATAAAAATAATTTAAATTATGATGATAATTCATATTTCTTTGATCCGAGCCTGCATGCCCCCCCCCCCTCCTTTTCTTGTGGATAGGGGTAGCTCAATCGATAGCGCATCAGGCTCGTAATCTGCAGTTCCCAGGTTCGAGTCCCAACTGTGCCAGCCTTATAATTTATCTCCGTTAAGACCCATCCTGCTCTTCTTCAGATAGGGGTTGGGTTGGGTTGTTTTACCTCTGAGCGGCACTTTTTTGCACACCATGGGCTAAATGGCCAGGTCACATGGACCCCGAAGGCTCAGAGAAGGTTGGGGGAGGGAACCCACTGGAACAGCTGTTGGGAGACAGATGGTAGCCTCCCGTCAAGGCCATCCAGCGTGTTCTTTAACGTGCACAGGGTATGGCTCTCCCGCACACTGGAACACGACTTAACGTCCCATCCGACGGACGGCGGCCTTTCCAAGCCCATCGGTGTCCCCTACTGACCGTGGGCAGGGCGGGGAATTTTGTGGAGATAAATCTCAACGCTGACCCAGCTGGGACTCGAACCTGGGAAGTACAGATTTACGAGCCTGGCGCGCTACCGACTGAGCCACCTCCGCCCCTTCAGATAGGGGAGACCAATGGGCTTGTAAAGGAAATAAATTATAAATGAACAATAAATAAAAGAAGAAAAAGTCAAGGTATTTCTGTTTGGAATCAAGGATCGCATTTGCTAGAACAGATTCAAAATAAATTGCTCCATAAGTTCTGGCAACTATCAATTTTTCTACTGGGTACACAAGCACTTTAAATATTCCTAGAAAATTAAATATTTTGGCAAGAAATAACGATGAAATACAATGTTCAATATTTTTTGCTTCCTAAAGCAAAAGGTTGATTTTCTGAAAAGAAGTTATTTTGTCTAAATAACTCAAAAGTCTGTCAAAGAAGACATCGCTCTGAATTTAACGTCAATATCAATTTTTGAGGAAACATTGTTTTGGACCGTGGGACTCCTTAGAAGTGAAAGACGGTGAATTATACAGAAGATGGGAGAATCCCACTGGACGGCTGATCCGTTGACAGATAATCCATCCTCTCTCCCGATTGGAACTAGTGATGAAAGATGTACATGACAGTGCCACTGGAGGACACTTCGGTGTTAATAAGACAGTAGCTAAAATCAGGGAACGATTTCATTGGCTGAAAAGTAGAGCAGACGTTGAAAGATGGTATAGGAAATGTGACGTCTGTGCAGCAAAGAAAGGCCCTAAGAGTCGGAGTAAGCTGCAGACTTATAACGTTGGTGCCCCTTTTGAGAGCATAGCCATTGATGCAATTGGGTCCGTTTCCTAGGACTGATGATGGAAATCGCTATTTATTAGTGGTAATGGATTATTTCACGAAGTGGCCTGAAGTCTATCCCCTCCTAGATGAGGAGGCAACAACAGTTCCAGAGATGATAGTTAATAACTTGATTAGTAGGTATGGAGTACCTTTACAACTCCACTCTGACCAAGGACCGAATTTCGAATCCAATGTGATTAAAGGCATCTTCCAATTATTAGGCATTCAGAAAACCAGAACAACTCTCCTACACCCTCAGTCTGATGGTATGGTTGAGAGATGTAATAGGACAACTGCACAACATCTAGCATTGTTTGTCGACGACCATCAACGTGACTGGGATCACCATGTACCACTCCTTTTGTTGGCATACAGAACAGCAGTGCACGAGACAACTGGACAGACACCTTCCATGATGCTCTTTGGAAGAGAGTTACATCTTCCCTGTGACCTTTTATATGGTCGGCCAGAAACAATGCCTGTATCCACTCCACAATACGTACAAAAATTGCAACAACGACTATAAGAAATCCATCACTCCGTCAGACATAACATCAACTTTTCAAGCGAGAGAACCAAAACGAGATACGACAGTAAAACAAATGGAACTGTTTTCAATCAAGGATATTTTGTCTGGCTGTACAATCCACATAGAAAGAAGAGACTTTCTCAAAATAACACTAATAAACTCGTATCGTTTATGATGATTTCATAAACTCCAAAACTTTCTCTCCAAAACTTCATAAACCTTGGAAAGGTCCGTATACAGTAGTTAACAGGATTAACGACGTGGTGTATCGCATTCGTCGACGTCCAACTACAAAGTGCAAGGTGGTTCATGTGGATTGTTTGGCCCCGTTTCATTGAAGAACTGAAGAAGCTTCGGAATCCAGAATTGTTCGGGACGAACAAGACCTAAGGAGGGGGCAATGTTACGACAGATGAACGTGCTACAATGAATTTACGATAAACGTGTCATGAACGCTGCGTATGCTTCTGCGTGAGAATTACGCAACTAACGAATTGGAATACAGAACCGATCTGAAAAATAGAAAGGATAGAATTGTTGTTGGAGTTGTGGATATCGGAAAGGAGGCATAATTAGTTTCAGTGTGTACGCGATGGGTGTAAAAAGTGAAGAAGCATTTTATATGGTGAGTGCGAGGAAGATTGATTAGTTTATTGGTGTGGATCGTGTTGGCAAGCTGGTAAAGGAAAAGAAGAATTTGTAGTCTTGTGCGTGGTGGTCAACGTCTGAAAAGAATTGGTTTCCGAGAAACCAGTACACTTAGACACAGTTTTGAAATACTTGGGGACTAAAACTTTAGAAGGAAGTTGGATTGGATTGTTTTACCTCTGAGCGGCACTTTTTTGCACACCATGGGCTAAATGGCCAGGTCACATGGACCCCGAAGGCTCAGAGAAGGTTGGGGGAGGGGACCCACTGGAACAGCTGTTGGGAGACAGATGGTAGCCTCCCGTCAAGGCCATCCAGCGTGTTCTTTAACGTTGGGTTGTTTTACCTCTGAGCGACACTTTTTTGCACACCATGGGCTAAATGGCCAGGTCACATGGACCCTGTAGGCTCAGTGAAGGTTGGGGGAGGGGACCCACTGGAACAGCTGTTGGGAGACAGATGGTAGCCTCCCGTCAAGGCCATCCAGCGTGTTCTTTAACGTGCACAGGGTATGGCTCTCCCGCACACGGGGCCACGGCTTAACGTCCCATCCGACGGACGATGGCCTTTCCGAGCCCATCGGTGTCCCCTACTGACCGTGGGCAGGGCGGGGAAATTTTGCGGAGATAAATCTCAACGCTGACCCAGCTGGGACTCGAACCTGGGAACTACAGATTACGAGCCTGGCGCTAAGAAGGAAGTCATTTAGTGTCTAGTTATTTAGTTTGTTTAGAAATTGGTAAGGATATTCTCGTTAGATTGAATATTTATTTATCAGCATGATTTTATTTTTCATTGAATGATATTAGCCTTGTTTTGTGATTTGGATGTGAACAGAATTGAGATAATGATTTTTTCTGAAAGTTGATCTTTGTATTATTATAAAGTTTCGTGCCGGTTGACTTAGTTTATAAATAATATCATCCATGCTTTTGTAATAAATTGCATTGTATTGTAAATTTTATTGACATATTTTTACTTTAACACACGCTCAGTGCACATCCATTTTAATTTGCAACAATAACATGAACATGGGCAAACACTACTGCATTATCAGTGACTGATATAAGTGAAGAAAATTGTTTGAGCAAAATGGAGAACATTTTTATTTGATAGTTTAACGATGATATATATATATTTAAAAAACGGATATTCGAATAAAACCGACAAATTTAAAAAAAAATCATCTTATGTCAAAGAACCATACCTTTTACTTCCAAAGCAGAATTTAAGTTAAAAACTTTTCAGGAGGGTCCACTGAAAATTGCGATTAAATCTTTGAAACTTATAGTGGGCTTGGAAAGGTTTTTTTTTTTCCAAGCCCACTATAAGTCGCACTTATAAGTCGTCATATATATACAATTGGCACTGCAATTGACACAATCGACAACCCATTGACAATGCAACTGACACAATAAACATCCCAATTAACACTGCAACGGACACAATTCACAACCTAGTTGACACTAAAATTGACACAACTGAAACTCAATTGACAATCCAATCAATATTGCCATTGACACAATTCACACTGTAACTGAAGTCCCAATTGCCAATGAAATTGACACAATTGAAACCCAATTGACACTGCAATGGAAAATGAATGTGGCAACCTTCGTGTCACGTGACACGAAGGTTGTAAATTCTAAAAAAAATTCTTGTAATTTCTAAAAAAAATCGTTGACAGATATTTTTTCTGAATTCTGTAATCAGCCATAGTGTTCGGATATTTTTTTGAGCGACTGTACGTTAACTGTTGTGCGCACCACGCGGTTGCAAGCACTATTCAATTTTTAGGTAGAAATATGCAAATTTAAATCTGTGGCGTTGTGTTTCCCACATTGCCCAATTACCGATTATTCCCTTAATTAGACAATGCGGGCCCGCAAAAATCCCAGGCAGTCTCCTTAGCAGAAGACGTTTTTATTAATATGAACAATGTTGAGCGCAACTCAGGTTTATGGAAATATAAAACAATAACAATATTTATTGAGACAAAATATCTAAAAGTACAGGCAGAACAATTAATTTTTCTAATAATCAATCGTCTATCGTGCACTTAAAGAATTAAATGGACTATGGAACCCCTTTACAATTAAATCTAAAATTAACGATAGCAACTTATAAGTTAAAGGAAGGGTAAGCGTACAGTTCTAAGTGCTCACTTCGTCCGTCAGCTGCATCGGATTACGGCCAGCTCGTCGTCACTCTAGCTTCGGGTGGGGACCATCTCCTTAATTCGTCCTTTAGCCGATGACTGGGAAAACATCTCCGTCGCACTGTGGCTGATGTGGAGACGGGCCCTCAGTTGACCATCACATACACTGTTGGGTAATTTGACTGCGGCGAAGAGACTGTGACTCAGCTGCATCATCGTGGTTATGTTGAAAGGGGGAGGGTGCCCTTCACTGGTTAGGCACTTCGGAAGCAAATTCCAGTCTCTCTGCTTCTAATTTTAGGGAACCACTCATTCATAGGGATGTCCTTGCGTTAACGCATCAAATCACACTGCTTTTGATTCAAAGTCCTGCACTCATTTCCAATGATTCTGATATGCCGATACTGAATCTGGCCGTCCCGTCCAACTGCTCTCTCCAAATTTCAGTGCTGTCTGCCCTGTTCAGAATCTCGGTCCAACTGAAGCCCTCCCTGCCTCGCTACTCTACCCCACGATCCTTTCCCCTTGTTTTCCCCAAAAATGGTATGTTCACCATATGTAGCATCTGCAGAGGAACTTTCGAGTAATAAATTCCCCCCAGGGGGTCTGTCGCTGCGCTTGAGGTTGACATCGCCACCTCGGAAACAGAATACCTCGTTCGTTACTGTAAACAACTGGACGATGTTGTCCGGTCCTACATCTGTATTTGATGTGGGGGACGATTTCCCGAATACAGCTTCCCGTGTGAGATCGCACTGAAGCTGTCAGCAGTCTTTCGCACCCCCAGACCATTCTGGCAGGACCTCACACTGCAAGAGAATAAATGGTGATTCCGCCTGTCGTCCACCCACGGGTGCTGTGTCGTGTCATCTGGGCGCTGGGCGTTCTCTGTGTGTGGCCGGTCGGGCAGTGTGTGGCCGGTTGGTGCAAATCCCGCCTCCTCCTAACGTGTCCACCCTGTTAGTCTGTTCGTGTATTCCCTCTGTGTTTAAAAAAAGCTCAATCAAGTGAGAAATTAATTTTAAAAAAATAAATCGTTATGCCTGATGTAAAATCAGCGCATAACATTAACCACTAGACTAGGTAGGGCGATAAAAATTATTATATTCGTAAAAGCGTCGCTTTTACGAATACGACATTAAATAGATGCAATTGATAAAAGATTCTGTTATTATTATTTTTTTTTTTACATTTCTTTTGTTTTCGACACACTAATACAGAGACACAATTGATATTGCATTTAGATGTTTTCCCTTAAATATTTTTGTTTTTAATATATTATACTTTTTCCTTAAAGAAATACAAAAATAAGAATTATTTTCGTATGCAGTAAATGTTACTTCAACACAATATCCACATAGCAAAATAAAGTATTTTTCAGAATAATCCCTTTTTCCATCGGTTACGCTGCAGATATCGAAACTTTAAACAGCACCTGACAAACATTTAACTTATTTCGTCCAACACTTTGTCAACCGGGGTGGCTCAGTCGGTAGCGCGCCAGGCTCGTAATCTGTAGTTTCCAGGTTCGAGTCCCAGCTGGGTCAGCGTTGAGATTTATCTCCGCAAAAGTTCCCCGCCCTGCCGAGTGGTTAGCACGCTTGGCTAGTGATCTACGGGACCTGGGTTCGAACCCCGGGTAAGGCATGGATGTGTGTGTGGTTTTTCTGCTGAGGTCCTGCCATCCTCTCAGACCTTCTACTATGGCATATAAACTGACAGGCTCCTGTCAGACCTCTGTGGCAAGCAGCTGCTTGAGGGGGTATTTATTTTATTTTTTTTTACCCACGGTCAGTAGGGGACACCGATGGGCTTGGAAAGGCCGCCGTCCGTCGGATGGGACGTTAAGCCGTAGCCCCGTGTGCGGGAGAGCCATACCCTGTGCACATTAAAGAACACGCTGGATGGCCTTGACGGGAGGCTACCATCTGTCTCCCAACAGCTGTTCCAGTGGGTCCCCTCCCCCAACCTTCTCTGAGCCTTCGGGGTCCATGTGACCAGGCCATTTAGCTCATGGTGTGCAAAAAAAGTGCCGCTCAGAGGTAAAACAACCCAACCCAACTTTGTCAACCATTTTTACAAATGCGTAAAAATTTCGAAGCTTTTATCTCTATTTCTTTTTTACCTTTCAACGTTTAGAGAGGTCAACTACAGATATTTTTTTTTAGTGCAAGTGAGACAAAATTTGAAACAATGATTAAACAAAGACGTCGATTTGTTTTGCAGACGCAGAGATCGTTTCTTTGTATCTTAACGTCTGTGCCATTCTTCCTTTGACTCTTTTGAACGCACCAAGCCGATGACCACCAGAAAAAAAAAAGAAATAATTGGCAATAAGCTCACCGATGCTTAACGTCGATTGGCTTTCTCATTGGTGGAGAATTTACAATTAATCTCTGCCGCTTCACCACACACAAAACGATGAATCAACGCCGACAAATATCGGGACAAATTCTAACTCATTCCTGGAATCGAACCGTAATTTTTTTTCTCCGAAGGCCAGAAAAAAAAAATGCTACAAAAAGACAAAGACAATTTGGTCTTACTAATTCCAGGAATGGGCAGATATGAAGCTCCCAAACCCTCAGTGAAAGTAATGCCATTATAGTAATGAAAGGGACGGAAAAACTTTTGCCGATATTTTTTATTCTTACCCTACAGGTTCGTTTAGACTCAGAACTTAATTAGTGAGAGTAGAAGTAATTTTACTGATTATGGAGCATTGAGAAAATGAAAATCCGCAGGCGAAAGGATTGGGAATTGGAGGATCAGTCTCAGGAGAATAACCAAACACAAAACAGGAAAATTAGGATCATCTATGAGGAATCTTCTTCACCAACTAAATGATAATAAAAATATATATACATACGTTGATATAAGGCAAAAATGTTTTCTTTAGAAATCGCACTCCTTTAAATTTCGATGACAAATTCATTTATAAATGCACATTTATTTTACGACAGTTGGAAAAATATGCACGTTAATTTTACAATCTTAGAATATTAAAAAGAATTAGATGTAATAATAAAAATTGATTGTAACAAAATTTGGCGCATTTTATTGCCTTTTCGCTTCAGCGAAAAGGTAATAAATGCGCCAAATTTTGCGCAAACATATTTGCAAATTTTGCGCAAAACATAAATGCGCCACACACATGCATGGAAAGCTATATACTTGTTGCAAGAAGCGTGCCAAACACTGCATCAACTATAGTTTCAGGGCAGGCTGTTTTCTGATGACTGCTAAAAAAAAATAACAATAGTTGATGCAGTGTTTGGCACGCTTCTTGCAACAAGTTTTAGAATTAGGTTTTAAAAGTAAGAATTTTTTTTTTTTACTTGAGCGAAAGTGAAAATCTACAAAATGAATGCCAATAACAGAGCGTCCTAAAAAAAAAGTCATGTTGTTGTGTTTAATTTCTTTGAATTTCAGGATTATATTTAGAAGAGGTCACCTGCATAACAAAATTCACAGTTATTTTCGACAAAAAAACCGAGAAGGGATCTCCACGTTTTGAGTGTGCACAAAATTCAGCGAGAATGGTTTCTTATCTAAAGAGTGCAACAAATTCTTCAACCTTCGTCCCGTTTATTAAAACTCTGCAACTGCCACTAATCCCTTGCCTTTCTCCTCCCCCCCCCCACTCCCATCACCATCACATGATTACTTTAGATTTGCAGTCAGGTCACATTTTTTTAATTTTTCAATTTTGGATATTTTCACTGATCACAGATGAAGACACACACATACACGAGTCATAGAGTAGAAGAAAAAAAAATTACCTGACACTTTTCATAAAATGTTTCAGAATTTTTTCCCTTTTCAGTTTCCATATTTCTTTTATAAAAACCATATACCTGCTTTTGTTTCGTTTTTGAACTTTTAGGACATTTTTAGTGGGGCTAAAAATTTCTTCTGCGAAGCTGGATATATCCGCCATTTTGAATAACCATACATTCGGATCTAAGTCAGTCAGTGGTTCACAACCTTTTTGGACTTTTATTTTCATTAGTCCCCCCCCCCCCCCCCACACACACACATACATACATGGAAAACTATATTAACCTGCGAAAGATCCGGTGACTTTTGAGATCAATTCTTACGACTAGCAACACTACAGTAAAACTGAGTTAAATGTTTCAGCATCCATCCAGAAAATTTTTTTAAAATATTGTACAAATATTGCTAAAAATCAGATTTGAAGGGAAATTTTTTAAGGCTTTGAGGCCCTGCCATCCTCTCAGACCTTCTACTACGGCATATAAACTGACAGGCTCCTGTCAGACCTCTGTGGCAAGCAGCTGCTTGAGGAGGTATTTTTAAGTTTGTTTCCTGTTTCATATTTCTGCTAAAGGCTTAGTTCAATGTTAGCTTTGAATACTGCTTTCCTTTCACACTCCCCCCCGATAGGGGACCACCTTGTCGTGGTGGGGGGGCCTAGGGCCCAGCAACCCGGCTGAGGAGGCATTGCCGGTCGGGATGATCCCTAGCTGGAGCAGGCCAGAGGATTTGCCGGCTGTAGTGGGCACCAGCTGGAGCATTCCAAGGTTTTGCCGGTTGGGGTGGTCCCCGGCTGGAGCATTGCTGAAGCCAACCGAGGTTGAAGACGCTGCTGGCCGGCTTGATTGCCGGTCGGGTGGTGACGGCGTTGGAGACCTCACCTCTCAGGAGACCTGTGTGGTCTGTTCGACAGCTCTGATGAAAGGCACGAGCTGTCAAAAAAGTCTGGGTCTTACTAAGAGTCTCCACCCCGGGTGCCGATCGAGCTTGGATCTTTATATCCTTGCACATTTGCAAACCGGGGAATAGATTAAAATTAGGTTTCTTCCGGTGGTCAGCTTTCCTTCTATAGGACTGCTGCCATGTGAGGCCGGGGTTGAGGTGCGCCTATAGGGCGTATTCCTTGCCCCCGGCTCTAGATAGTCATGGCTTTTCTTTAACCAGGTAGTGCTGTCAGGCGGAACCGGGAATTGCCGTGGTTGCACAAGATCGCAACATAGAGATCAATTTCCTTTCACACTACGTGGAAGAACAATTTTTTCATTCTTAGAACAAAAAAGCGAGGAAGAAAATTTTTAAATGAATAATTTGATTTTTAAATGTTACTGCACGATCTATATTATAAATTATATGCCATGTATAATATTAATTTAATTACAACATAGTATAACAAAGCTGTATTACATATCATCAAGATTTACAAATCCATTTCAATGACATTATTTCCTTTCTTCATGATTGTAGAATTTAATAATTTTATAGTTTTTTTTTTTATGAAATATGAAAAAAAAAAGGCCGTACCTAAGTATGCACTACCGCTTTTGTCCCTAGGGGGAGCATGAAGCGCAAATCACGCCCTGGTCATCAGCTTCCCTGAATGAAACAAAACACCTATAATTGCAATTTGACTTTTTTTCTATAATAAAAAAAATAAATACCCCCTCAAGCAGCTGCTTGCCACAGAAGTCTGACAGGAGCCTGTCAGTTTATATGCCGTAGTAGAAGGTCTGAGAGGATGGCAGGACCTCAGCAGAAAAACGACACACACACATCCATGCCTACTTATTTGAAAAAAAAAATTCTACTCAAATTTTGTCATAAGATTTAAATTATTCTTTAAAAAAAAAGCTCATAAGTTACGATTACGCTCAAACTTCAATGTACCAAAGTTTCAAATGTGTTGAAATTTGAGTCTACCGATGTTTCTTTTGAGTCTGGGTTTTAGTTTGCTGCAAAATTTCATCCCTTCAACTTTCAGGTTATTAAAAGCTGCACATATATCGAAATTCCAGCTATCTGTATATCCCCCTATTTCTGTCTCCCTCTGTGTTCCCTCTCTATTTGTGTTTTCTCTGTGTTTCCCCTCTGGTGGTATTTGTATTCGTTTTGTAATTATTATTTGCCGTGTTACGTCGACCAGCACTTTTGAAAGTGATGGTACAGTCGTTCAAAAAAGTATCCGAACACTAGGGTTGATCACAGAATTCAGAAAAAATATCTGGCAACGATTTTTTTTTTAGAAATTAGTGATCTGGCAACCTTCGTGTCATGTGACACGAAGGTTGCCAGATCACTAATTTCTAAAAGAATCGTTGCCAGATATTTTTTTTTATTCTGTAATCAACCGTAGTGTTCGGATACTTTTTTGAGCGACTGTACGCGAACCATCAGTCATCGTCCGCAGACATCTGCCAGGAAAGAAAGAAATAATTTTCACAAGCATAACTTTGATATTCCATAGCCACAATTCGTACGTTACAACACTTCAGACAAAGTCAGGTCGTCAGGGGGTGGGGGGAATATCATGCGCATAGACATACGTTGTTCCTTGAGGAAACATGTGGCAAGAAGCTTCAGGCGCATGCGCGGCCACCCTATACCGATTCCTGGCAAACTGGGAAAAAATTGTCGATCCACCACATCAGACAGTTTCAGAATCACCGAAGTAAGCGATCACAACACTTGCTCTTTGGATCAGTGCTACGTCGTCTGCTTTGGTTTATCAATACGAATTTTTCATTACGAAAATCGCTCGGATCCTAAACATTATCTATTATAGCGATGACACAAATGCGCATACGTTGAAATACAATGGCCCATGACCCTTGATTGGCTGATTCAATCAATAATCGAAGCTCTTGTTACTTAGGGTTGGGTTGTTTTACCTCTGAGCGGCCCTTTTTTGCACACCATGGGCTAAATGGCCAGGTCACATGGGCCCCGAAGGCTCAGAGAAGGTTGGGGGAGGGGACCCACTGGAACAGCTGTTGGGAGACAGATGGTAGCCTCCCGTCAAGGTCATCCAGTGTGTTTATTTTAACGTGCACAGGGTATGGCTCTCCCGCACAGGGAGCCACGGTTTAACGTCCCATCCGACGGACGGCGGCCTTTCCAAGCCCATCGGTGTCCCCTACTGACCGTGGGCAGGGCGGGGAATTTTGCGGAGATAAATCTCAACGCTGACCCAGCTGGGACTCGAACCTGGGAACTACAGATTACGAGCCTGGCGCGCTACCGACTGAGCCACCCCAGCCCCCACACTCACAGTAATGTGATGCAGGTCTCCAGTTCGATACACCGTTTTTCAAGTCAATTTTCTTAAAATTCATTTTATTACCATTTCGTTTTTACAATTTATTGTGAAATAAATCAATATATGTGATAATATATATAATAAATTAATATTTTAAGCCGAATATAATCAAAAAAAGACTGCTGTTCAAGTGATAATTTAATATGAGTAATTCAGTTCAAAATTATAAATATGAATTTTTAGGGACAAAATACTGGATTAAACTAGAAAGGACCAGAACGCCTTTTCGAATAGCTCGAAAAAAAAAAGATTATATGCATTATGGAACGTTTTTTCAGTCTTACACAGTTCAATTCAATATCAGGCCAGTTCCCAATATTATTTCTACATCCGGACCCTGCTTCTGCTAGTCAAAATGTCCCATCAAACTTTTACCACGATCGCCCCTGACTATGTGTCAATGTTAACGTTTCAAAGAAAACTCCAGTAGTCCTACTCTCAAAAAGGAAAAAAAAAAACAATGCACAACATAAAAAATAAAAAATAAATACCCCCTCAAGCAGCAGCTTGCCACAGAGGTCTGACAGGAGCCTGTCAGTTTATGTGCCACAGTAGAAGGTCTGTGAGGATGGCAGGACCTCAGCAGAAAAACGACACAAACAGCCATGCCTTACCCGGGGCTCGAACCCAGATCCCTTAGATCAGTAGCCAAGCACGCTAACCACTCGGCCATGGGACGGAAAAACAGAAAATAAGAAAATCGTAATTATCGATTTCTAAGGCAAATACTCCACCCAAAAAACCTTTCCTGTCGCCATTACCGAAATCACCTTCATTTCAAGCATTATGAACCTCATACCTATAAACGCACATAGAGCTGCTCTAACACCTATCCATCATGCGTCTGCCACTTTTTAGTGTTGGTGTGCGAGTTTTCGACAATTTCGAATATCAATAGTCCTCCTCTGGTTTTGATTGCCTTGTTGAATTCAATAATGATTACATGCTCGGTTGCTACCACGGTGGGTCGTTGCACCTCGCGAGCCTCTGCCCATTAGCTGTTCGCGGTATAAATATTCTCATCAGCTGTGTGCCGCCAACTCTGCCCATCTCGCTCGCCTCCCTTCTCGTGAGGCCAGAACGTGACGCAGCTGGAGAGCTGCAGGTGGACGCAGACCGAGCGGTGTCCACTGCGCATGCGCTCTTTCTCTAACTGAGAGTACCGCCAGACAGAAAGCGATTTCGGCGCTTTAGCATGTTGAGCATTACCAAACGTTTGTGACGCTTTGAAAACATCACGTTGTGGGTTGGGTTGTTTTACCTCTGAGCGGCACTTTTTTTGCACACCATGGGCTAAATAGCCAGGTCACATGGACCCCGAAAGCTCAGAGAAGGTTAGGGGAGGGGACCCACTGGAACAGCTGTTGGGAGACAGATGGTAGCCTCCCGTCAAGGCCATCCAGCGTGGTCTTTAACGTGCACAGGGTATGGCTCTCCCGCACACGGGGCCACGGCTTAACGTCCCATCCGACGGACGGCGGCCTTTTCAAGCCCATCGGTGTCCCCTACTGACCGTGGGCAGGGCGGGGAATTTTGCGGAGATAAATCTCAACGCTGACTCAGCTGGGACTCGAACCTGGGAACTACAGATTAAGAGCCTGGCGCGCTACCGACTGAGCCACCCCCGCCCCCAAACCATCACGAGCAACGGAGCTCGCCTCACAGCAAACTGGAGCGTACGAGTCTGCTGTGAGGTCCACCTCCGTTGTTGGTGATGATTTCGGTTTAAGACGCCAATTCAAAAGTTAAAAACGCTAAACCGCTCATATCGCTTTGTATGTGCCCGTTTCCAAAGTTCTCCATGTAGCGTGTGCTCTCGAAAATGACGCACTCTCGATCACTCGCGCTTTACAAAAAGAACTAATGAATAAGTGCAACATCAATAATGAGCATTACGACAGATATTTCAAAGAGGGTTTTTGCTTTTTGCCCTCCCAGTTTTACTTTTTCTTCGGGAGGTAATTACACGTTTCGGAGTCTCACTTATTTTGAATACGGCGCCAGTGATTTCCAGCACTGGACGCTTTCCAATGCCCAGAGCCGAAACTGAAACCACAACATGTATTTACTTCATCAATACCTTTGCTATCTAATTTATCTCGCTTCCAAAAGATAATTCGGCGAGCGGTGATCCCTTTCTTTGATAACTGGCACTGCCGGTATCAATTACTGTTGATGAAAGACTCATCCTTAATCCCCCCCCCATCCCATCCCATACCAGCTCTCTTTCACTTCCTGTATATATTACATTTTCGTGTCTGTTGTGTTAGGCTTTGGGGGGGGGGGGCAAGAGACAGGCTTTCTCTTTTTCTTTTTTTTAATTCAGGAGCTGACATTGGAAGTTAGGCGAAGATCACGACGTAAAAGGAAATGTAAATTGTTAGAGTGAATTTTAGGAGAGATGCGTTGTCCACTCCCTAAGTATATCTTGGGACAGTTGGGAAATTTTATCTCTGGCATTTTTCTTTTTAGCACACAGCGGGCTAAATAGCCAGGATTTTGGATTGGATTGTTTTACCTCTGAGTGGCACTTTTTTTGCACACCATGGGCTAAATGGCCAGGTCACATGGACCCCGAAGGCTCAGAGAAGGTTGGGGGAGGGGACCCACTGGAACAGCTGTTGGGAGACAGATGGTAGCCTCCCGTCAAGGCCATCCAGCGTGTTCTTTAACGTTGGGTTGTTTTACCTCTGAGCGGCACTTTTATTGCACACCATGGGTTAAGTGGTCAGGTCACAAGGACCCCGAAGGTTCAGAGAAGGTTGGGGGAGGGGACTCACTGGAACAGCTGTTGGGAGACAGATGGTAGCCTCCGGTCAAGGCCATCCAGCGCGTTCTTTAACGTTGGGTTGTTTTACCTCTGAGCAGCACTTTTATTGCACACCATGGGTTAAATGGTCAGGTCACAAGGACCCCGAAGGTTCAGAGAAGGTTGGGGGAGGGGACTCACTGGAACAGCTGTTAGGAGACAGATGGTAGCCTCCGGTCAAGGCCATCCAGCGCGTTCTTTAACGTTGGGTTGTTTTACCTCTGAGCGGCACTTTTATTGCACACCATGGGTTAAATGGTCAGGTCACAAGGACCCCGAAGGTTCAGAGAAGGTTGGGGGAGGGGACTCACTGGAACAGCTGTTGGGAGACAGATGGTAGCCTCCCGTCAAGGCCATCCAGCGTGTTCTTTAACGTTGGGTTGTTTTACCTCTGAGCGGCACTTTTATTGCACACCATGGGTTAAATGGTCAGGTCACAAGGACCCCGAAGGTTCAGAGAAGGTTGGGGGAGGGGACTCACTGGAACAGCTGTTGGGAGACAGATGGTAGCCTCCGGTCAAGGCCATCCAGCGCGTTCTTTAACGTTGGGTTGTTTTACCTCTGAGCGGCACTTTTATTGCACACCATGGGCTAAATGGCCAGGTCACATGGACCCAGAAGGCTCAGAGAAGGTTGGGGGAGGGGACCCACTGGAACAGCTGTTGGGAGACAGATGGTAGCCTCCCGTCAAGGCCATCCAGCGTGTTCTTTAACGTTGGGTTGTTTTACCTCTGAGCGGCACTTTTTTGCACCCATGGGCTAAATGGTCAGGTCACATGGACCCCGAAGGCTCAGAGAAGGTTGGGGGAGGGGACCCACTGGAACAGCTGTTGGGAGACAGATGGTAGCCTCCCGTCAAGGCCATCCAGCGTGTTCTTTAACGTGCACAGGGTATGGCTCTCCCGCACACGGGGCTTTTCCGTCCCATCCCCCCCTTTTTTTTTTGCTGATCAAAGTTCCACTGTACAGTAATGGCGAGAATCCGGATGGGATTTCCAAGATATACTAAGGAGTGGACTCGAAGGAAGAAACGAAACTACTTTTCACTGCTCGTCTTGGCTGTTATCTTGGTTGATAAAACGAGTGAGGGATTAGAATCGAGAAGCGTGGTCAACTCGGTTAAGATTTTTCACTCTCTGAATGGCCCTTTTGTGTGCACAATGGATTATTGATCAGATCATAAGTGTTTCTAGGGTCTCAGATGTGGATAGGGAAACACCTGTTGGGCTCGATATGTTGGCAGGGATTGGTTCGGTCAGTAGCGCCGGATTCCTAATCTGATGTTCCCAGGTTCGAGTCCCAACTCTGTCCACATTGAGATTTATCTCCGCTAACTCCTATCCTGTCGCGGTGAGAAATGGGACACCAGTGGGCTTGGAAAGGTTGCCGTCCATCGTATGGGACGCAAAGCCGTGGCTCCGTGCAGGAGTGTCATTTCCTGTGCACATTAAAGAACACGCCGGAAAACGTTAACGGGAGGTTTTCAAATATATCCTAACAGCTGACCAGTGTATTCCCTTTCCCAATCTTCTATGAGTTCTTAGGGTCCTTATGGCCTGGGTATTTCGCCAAGCTCGTAATCTGCAGTTCCCAGGTTCGAGTCCCAGCTGGGTCAGCGTTGAGATTTATTTCCGCAAAACTCCCCACCCTGCCCACGGTCAGTAGGGGACACCGATGGGCTTGGAAAGGCCGCCGTCCGTCGGATGGGACGTTAAGCCGTGGCCACGTGTGCGGGAGGGAGCAATACCCTGTGCACGTTAAAGAACACGCTGGATTGCCTTGACGGGAGGCTACCATCTGTCTCCCAACAGCTGTTCCAGTGGGTCCCCTCCCCCAACTTTCTCTGAGCCTTCGGGGTCCATGTGACCTGGCCATTTAGTCCATGGTGTGCAAAAAAACTGCCGCTCAGAGGTAAAACAACCCAACAACGTTCAGCGAAAAGGAAATCAAACGAGATATGAGGAAGCGGCAGATGCGAAATTTATGAAAACTCCATTTCAATTGAAAACTCTAAAAAAACGCGCAAATTAACCCAAAATGATTCATATAAAAAATTTTTAAGCAATACTTTTTTAATATAACGGGAATAAAATGGATTTCTTTTTCGGATTATTTTCTTTATTTTATTTTCCCACACGAAACGGTTGTTGATGTCAACTGCTTCTTTTTCGAATGATGTTTAACTGGAACAGCGATTTTTATAATTTCAAATAGAATTTTCGCCTCGACGTTCAAAGTGTATTACATAAATTTTTATAAAACTAGATGTTCATGAATTTTTGAAAAAATTTTACACCCAAATTTTAATAATGGGAGCAACACTCCTCTGCACCTTTCGATTTCGTTTACCCCTGCAATAAACGACTTTGTTCCAATCAGATGACTTCTCTCTTTTGAGTTTGTTCACTCCTAAAACAAGCGACTTGTTCCAATCAGATGACTTCTCTCTTTTGAGTTTGTTCCCTCCTAAAATAAGCGACTTGTTCCAATCAGATGACTTCTCTCTTTTGAGTTTGTTCCCTCCTAAAATAAGCGACTTGTTCCAATCAGATGACTTCTCTCTTTTGAGTTTGTTCACTCCTAAAATAAGCGACTTGTTCCAATCAGATGACTTCTCTCTTTTGAGTTTGTTCCCTCCTAAAATAAGCGACTTGTTCCAATCAGATGACTTCTCTCTTTTGAGTTTGTTCTCTCCTAAAATAAGCGACTTGTTAAAATCAGATGACTTCTCTCTTTTGAGTTTGTTCCCTCCTAAAATAAGCGACTTGTTCCAATCAGATGACTTCTCTCTTTTGAGTTTGTTCACTCCTAAAATAAGCGACTTGTTCCAATCAGATGACTTCTCTCTTTTGAGTTTGTTCCCTCCTAAAATAAGCGACTTGTTCCAATCAGATGACTTCTCTCTTTTGAGTTTGTTCCCTCCTAAAATAAGCGACTTGTTCCAATCGGATGACTTCTCTCTTTTGAGTTTGTTCCCTCCTAAAATAAGCGACTTGTTCCAATCAGATGACTTCTCTCTTTTGAGTTTGTTCCCTCCTAAAATAAGCGACTTGTTCCAATCAGATGACTTCTCTCTTTTGAGTTTGTTCCCTCCTAAAATAAGCGACTTGTTCCAATCAGATGACTTCTCTCTTTTGAGTTTGTTCCCTCCTAAAATAAGCGACTTGTTCCAATCAGATGACTTCTCTCTTTTGAGTTTGTTCTCTCCTAAAATAAGCGACTTGTTAAAATCAGATGACTTCTCTCTTTTGAGTTTGTTCCCTCCTAAAATAAGCGACTTGTTCCAATCAGATGACTTCTCTCTTTTGAGTTTGTTCCCTCCTAAAATAAGCGACTTGTTCCAATCAGATGACTTCTCTCTTTTGAGTTTGTTCCCTCCTAAAATAAGCGACTTGTTCCAATCAGATGACTTCTCTCTTTTGAGTTTGTTCACTCCTAAAATAAGCGACTCGTTCCAATCAGATGACTTCTCTCTTTTGAGTTTGTTCATTCCTAAAACAAGCGACTTGTTCCAATCAGATGACTTCTCTCTTTTGAGTTTGTTCCCTCCTAAAATAAGCGACTTGTTCCAATCAGATGACTTCTCTCTTTTGAGTTTGTTCCCTCCTAAAATAAGCGACTTGTTCCAATCAGATGACTTCTCTCTTTTGAGTTTGTTCCCTCCTAAAATAAGCGACTTCTTCCAATCAGATGACTTCTCTCTTTTGAGTTTGTTCCCTCCTAAAATAAGCGACTTGTTCCAATCAGATGACTTCTCTCTTTTGAGTTTGTTCACTCCTAAAATAAGCGACTTGTTCCAATCAGATGACTTCTCTCTTTTGAGTTTGTTCCCTCCTAAAATAAACGACTTGTTCCAATCAGATGACTTCTCTCTTTTGAGTTTGTTCCCTCCTAAAATAAGCGACTTGTTCCAATCAGATGACTTCTCTCTTTTGAGTTTGTTCACTCCTAAAATAAGCGACTTGTTCCAATCAGATGACTTCTCTCTTTTGAGTTTGTTCACTCCTAAAACAAGCGACTTGTTCCAATCAGATGACTTCTCTCTTTTGAGTTTGTTCCCTCCTAAAACAAGCGACTTGTTCCAATCAGATGACTTCTCTCTTTTGAGTTTGTTCCCTCCTAAAATAAGCGACTTGTTCCAATCAGATGACTTCTCTCTTTTGAGTTTGTTCCCTCCTAAAATAAGCGACTTGTTCCAATCAGATGACTTCTCTCTTTTGAGTTTGTTCACTCCTAAAATAAGCGACTTGTTCCAATCAGATGACTTCTCTCTTTTGAGTTTGTTCCCTCCTAAAATAAGCGACTTGTTCCAATCAGATGACTTCTCTCTTTTGAGTTTGTTCCCTCCTAAAACAAGCGACTTGTTCCAATCAGATGACTTCTCTCTTTTGAGTTTGTTCCCTCCTAAAATAAGCGACTTGTTCCAATCAGATGACTTCTCTCTTTTGAGTTTGTTCCCTCCTAAAATAAGCGACTTGTTCCAATCAGATGACTTCTCTCTTTTGAGTTTGTTCCCTCCTAAAATAAGCGACTTGTTCCAATCAGATGACTTCTCTCTTTTGAGTTTGTTCACTCCTAAAACAAGCGACTTGTTCCAATCAGATGACTTCTCTCTTTTGAGTTTGTTCCCTCCTAAAACAAGCGACTTGTTCCAATCAGATGACTTCTCTCTTTTGAGTTTGTTCCCTCCTAAAATAAGCGACTTGTTCCAATCAGATGACTTCTCTCTTTTGAGTTTGTTCCCTCCTAAAATAAGCGACTTGTTCCAATCAGATGACTTCTCTCTTTTGAGTTTGTTCCCTCCTAAAATAAGCGACTTGTTCCAATCAGATGACTTCTCTCTTTTGAGTTTGTTCACTCCTAAAATAAGCGACTTGTTCCAATCAGATGACTTCTCTCTTTTGAGTTTGTTCCCTCCTAAAATAAGCGACTTGTTCCAATCAGATGACTTCTCTCTTTTGAGTTTGTTCCCTCCTAAAATAAGCGACTTGTTCCAATCAGATGACTTCTCTCTTTTGAGTTTGTTCCCTCCTAAAATAAGCGACTTGTTCCAATCAGATGACTTCTCTCTTTTGAGTTTGTTCCCTCCTAAAATAAGCGACTTGTTCCAATCAGATGACTTCTCTCTTTTGAGTTTGTTCCGTCCTAAAATAAGCGACTTGTTCCAATCAGATGACTTCTCTCTTTTGAGTTTGTTCCGTCCTAAAATAAGCGACTTGTTCCAATCAGATGACTTCTCTCCTTTGAGTTTGTTCCCTCCTAAAATAAGCGACTTGTTCCAATCAGATGACTTCTCTCTTTTGAGTTTGTTCCCTCCTAAAATAAGCGACTTGTTCCAATCAGATGACTTCTCTCTTTTGAGTTTGTTCACTCCTAAAATAAGCGACTTGTTCCAATCAGATGACTTCTCTCCTTTGAGTTTGTTCACTCCTAAAATAAGCGACTTGTTCCAATCAGATGACTTCTCTCCTTTGAGTTTGTTCCCTCCTAAAATAAGCGACTTGTTCCAATCAGATGACTTCTCTCCTTTGAGTTTGTTCCCTCCTAAAATAAGCGACTTGTTCCAATCAGATGACTTCTCTCCTTTGAGTTTGTTCCCTCCTAAAATAAGCGACTTGTTCCAATCAGATGACTTCTCTCCTTTGAGTTTGTTCCCTCCTAAAATAAGCGACTTGTTCCAATCAGATGACTTCTCTCTTTTGAGTTTGTTCCCTCCTAAAATAAGCGACTTGTTCCAATCAGATGACTTCTCTCTTTTGAGTTTGTTCACTCCTAAAATAAGCGACTTGTTCCAATCAGATGACTTCTCTCCTTTGAGTTTGTTCACTCCTAAAATAAGCGACTTGTTCCAATCAGATGACTTCTCTCCTTTGAGTTTGTTCACTCCTAAAATAAGCGACTTGTTCCAATCAGATGACTTCTCTCCTTTGAGTTTGTTCACTCCTAAAATAAGCGACTTGTTCCAATCAGATGACTTCTCTCCTTTGAGTTTGTTCATTCCTAAAATAAGCGACTTGTTCCAATCAGATGACTTCTCTCCTTTGAGTTTGTTCCCTCCTAAAATAAGCGACTTGTTCCAATCAGATGACTTCTCTCCTTTGAGTTTGTTCCCTCCTAAAATAAGCGACTTGTTCCAATCAGATGACTTCTCTCCTTTGAGTTTGTTCCCTCCTAAAATAAGCGACTTGTTCCAATCAGATGACTTCTCTCTTTTGAGTTTGTTCCCTCCTAAAATAAGCGACTTGTTCCAATCAGATGACTTCTCTCTTTTGAGTTTGTTCACTCCTAAAATAAGCGACTTGTTCCAATCAGATGACTTCTCTCCTTTGAGTTTGTTCACTCCTAAAATAAGCGACTTGTTCCAATCAGATGACTTCTCTCCTTTGAGTTTGTTCACTCCTAAAATAAGCGACTTGTTCCAATCAGATGACTTCTCTCCTTTGAGTTTGTTCACTCCTAAAATAAGCGACTTGTTCCAATCAGATGACTTCTCTCCTTTGAGTTTGTTCATTCCTAAAATAAGCGACTTGTTCCAATCAGATGACTTCTCTCCTTTGAGTTTGTTCCCTCCTAAAATAAGCGACTTGTTCCAATCAGATGACTTCTCTCCTTTGAGTTTGTTCCCTCCTAAAATAAGCGACTTGTTCCAATCAGATGACTTCTCTCCTTTGAGTTTGTTCCCTCCTAAAATAAGCGACTTGTTCCAATCAGATGACTTCTCTCTTTTGAGTTTGTTCCCTCCTAAAATAAGCGACTTGTTCCAATCAGATGACTTCTCTCTTTTGAGTTTGTTCACTCCTAAAATAAGCGACTTGTTCCAATCAGATGACTTCTCTCCTTTGAGTTTGTTCACTCCTAAAATAAGCGACTTGTTCCAATCAGATGACTTCTCTCCTTTGAGTTTGTTCACTCCTAAAATAAGCGACTTGTTCCAATCAGATGACTTCTCTCCTTTGAGTTTGTTCACTCCTAAAATAAGCGACTTGTTCCAATCAGATGACTTCTCTCCTTTGAGTTTGTTCATTCCTAAAATAAGCGACTTGTTCCAATCAGATGACTTCTCTCCTTTGAGTTTGTTCCCTCCTAAAATAAGCGACTTGTTCCAATCAGATGACTTCTCTCTTTTGAGTTTGTTCCCTCCTAAAATAAGCGACTTGTTCCAATCAGATGACTTCTCTCTTTTGAGTTTGTTCACTCCTAAAATAAGCGACTTGTTCCAATCAGATGACTTCTCTCCTTTGAGTTTGTTCACTCCTAAAATAAGCGACTTGTTCCAATCAGATGACTTCTCTCCTTTGAGTTTGTTCACTCCTAAAATAAGCGACTTGTTCCAATCAGATGACTTCTCTTTTGAGTTTGTTCCCTCCTAAAATAAGCGACTTGTTCCAATCAGATGACTTCTCTCCTTTGAGTTTGTTCACTCCTAAAATAAGCGACTTGTTCCAATCAGATGACTTCTCTCTTTTGAGTTTGTTCCCTCCTAAAATAAGCGACTTGTTCCAATCAGATGACTTCTCTCTTTTGAGTTTGTTCCCTCCTAAAATAAGCGACTTGTTCCAATCAGATGACTTCTCTCTTTTGAGTTTGTTCCCTCCTAAAATAAGCGACTTGTTCCAATCAGATGACTTCTCTCTTTTGAGTTTGTTCACTCCTAAAATAAGCGACTTGTTCCAATCAGATGACTTCTCTCCTTTGAGTTTGTTCCCTCCTAAAATAAGCGACTTGTTCCAATCAGATGACTTCTCTCCTTTGAGTTTGTTCCCTCCTAAAATAAGCGACTTGTTCCAATCAGATGACTTCTCTCTTTTGAGTTTGTTCCCTCCTAAAATAAGCGACTTGTTCCAATCAGATGACTTCTCTCTTTTGAGTTTGTTCACTCCTAAAATAAGCGACTTGTTCCAATCAGATGACTTCTCTCCTTTGAGTTTGTTCACTCCTAAAATAAGCGACTTGTTCCAATCAGATGACTTCTCTCCTTTGAGTTTGTTCACTCCTAAAATAAGCGACTTGTTCCAATCAGATGACTTCTCTCCTTTGAGTTTGTTCACTCCTAAAATAAGCGACTTGTTCCAATCAGATGACTTCTCTCCTTTGAGTTTGTTCATTCCTAAAATAAGCGACTTGTTCCAATCAGATGACTTCTCTCCTTTGAGTTTGTTCCCTCCTAAAATAAGCGACTTGTTCCAATCAGATGACTTCTCTCTTTTGAGTTTGTTCCCTCCTAAAATAAGCGACTTGTTCCAATCAGATGACTTCTCTCTTTTGAGTTTGTTCACTCCTAAAATAAGCGACTTGTTCCAATCAGATGACTTCTCTCCTTTGAGTTTGTTCACTCCTAAAATAAGCGACTTGTTCCAATCAGATGACTTCTCTCCTTTGAGTTTGTTCACTCCTAAAATAAGCGACTTGTTCCAATCAGATGACTTCTCTTTTGAGTTTGTTCCCTCCTAAAATAAGCGACTTGTTCCAATCAGATGACTTCTCTCCTTTGAGTTTGTTCACTCCTAAAATAAGCGACTTGTTCCAATCAGATGACTTCTCTCTTTTGAGTTTGTTCCCTCCTAAAATAAGCGACTTGTTCCAATCAGATGACTTCTCTCTTTTGAGTTTGTTCCCTCCTAAAATAAGCGACTTGTTCCAATCAGATGACTTCTCTCTTTTGAGTTTGTTCCCTCCTAAAATAAGCGACTTGTTCCAATCAGATGACTTCTCTCTTTTGAGTTTGTTCACTCCTAAAATAAGCGACTTGTTCCAATCAGATGACTTCTCTCTTTTGAGTTTGTTCACTCCTAAAACAAGCGACTTGTTCCAATCAGATGACTTCTCTCTTTTGAGTTTGTTCCCTCCTAAAATAAGCGACTTGTTCCAATCAGATGACTTCTCTCTTTTGAGTTTGTTCACTCCTAAAACAAGCGACTTGTTCCAATCAGATGACTTCTCTCTTTTGAGTTTGTTCCCTCCTAAAATAAGCGACTTGTTCCAATCAGATGACTTCTCTCTTTTGAGTTTGTTCCCTCCTAAAATAAGCGACTTGTTCCAATCAGATGACTTCTCTCTTTTGAGTTTGTTCACTCCTAAAATAAGCGACTTGTTCCAATCAGATGACTGCTCCTTTTTGAGTTTGTGCACTCCTGCAGTAAGCGACTTTGTTTAAAAAAATGACTTTTTATTTTTGAGTTTGTGCACTCCTCCTTTTGTGCAATCCTACAATTAGCGACTTTGCTCCAATCAGATGATTTCTCCCTTTCCAGTTTGTGTACTTCTAAAATAAGCGACTTTATTCAAATCAGATGATTTCTCCTTTTTTAGTTTGTGCGACTTTAGTAGTAACTTTTAGTTAGCGACTTTGTTTAAAAAAGAATGATTTTTTATTTTTGAAAATCCTACAATATTGAGTTTGTGCACTCTTAGAATGAGACTTTCTTCTAACCAGATGACTTCCCTCTTTCCTTTCGTGTGTTTGTGCCTTCCTACAATAAGCGACTTTGTTTGGAGCAGATGACTTCTGGTCCTTAACATGAAACACGATAAAAAAATTAAAACTGTAACATTTGAAAAATTTTCCTCTGGATATTGATTTTATCGGATATCATTTTATTAGAGGTGGCAGTGAATGAGTTTGAAAGAGGCGCAAATTAATGCAGTTGCGGAAAGACAAAGACTACGAACTTAAAAAGGGGGTGTAAAATGAAACAGCTAATTATTAAGATGAGGAATAAGGGCGAGAGGGGGGAGAAGACTTTAAAAAAAATTTCGTTTTCGTTCCCCTTTCTGTTGTTCCACATGTATCGTTTCCACATGTATCAGAACGGGGTGACTCAGTCGGTAGCGCGCCACGCTCGTAATCTGTAGTTCCCAGATTCGAGTCCCAGCTGGGTCAGCGTTGAGATTTATCTCCTAAAAATTCCCCGCCCTGCCCACGGTCAGTAGGGGACACCGATGGGCTTGGAAAGACAGCCGTCAGTCGGATGGGACATTAAGCCGTGGCCCCGTGTGCGGGAGAACCATACCCTGTGCACGTTAAAGAACACGCTGGATGGCCTTGACGGGAGGCTACCATCTGTCTCCCAACAGCTGTTCCAGTCGGTTCCCTCCCCCAACCTTCTCTGAACCTTCGGGGTCCTTGTGACCTGACCATTTAACCCATGGTGTGCAATAAAAGTGCCGCTCAGAGGTAAAACAACCCAACTTTAAAGAACACGCTGGATGGCCTTGACGGGAGGCTACCATCTGTCTCCCAACAGCTGTTCCAGTGGGTCCCCTCCCCCAACCTTCTCTGAACCTTCGGAGTCCTTGTGACCTGGCCATTTAGCCCATGGTGTGCAGAAAAGTGCCGCTCAGAGGTAAAACAACCCAACCCTGTATCAGAACGACACAGCTAAGACTGACGGCAAAATTTTGAATTATTTTTAAAACTAGCTGGAAAATATTTTTGAAAGAATGCATAAAATCTAGAATTATTAAAATTTTATAATCTTTTCCCTCCCATCTGTCATATTGGATTGATTTTAAATATGACTTTTCTTCCCACAAAAGCCACACAATTGTGTTTTGTACTCCATTGAGGTCATCCTGTTTTTGACGTGACACTAGTTTACAACCAACCAATTAATAATAGAATTAAATTTTAGACTTTCCATACATTCCACTTGATAACACAGGTAAATAATAAGTCACCTTGACATAATAAAAATCTCAGCATTCCTCATTCTTAAACGTTGCCTGAAGCCAGAGGATTTTTTGAACCAGTAAGGCAGTCTCTAGTTTTGAACTCAGTTGGGTTGTTTTACCTCTGAGCGGCACTTTTTTGCACACCATGGGCTAAATAGCCAGGTCACATGGACCCCGAAGGCTCAGAGAAGGTTGGTGGACGGGACCCACTGGAACAGCTGTTGGGAGACAGATGGTAGCCTCCCGTCAAGGCCATCCAGAGTGTTCTGTAACGTTGGGTTGTTTTACATCTGAGCGGCACTTTTTTGCACACCATGGGCTAAATGGCCAGGTCACATGGACCCCGAAGACTCAGAGAAGGTTGGGGGAGGCGACCCACTGGAACAGTTGTTGGGAGACAAATGGTAGCCTCCCGTCAAGGCCATCCAGCGTGTTCTTTAACGTGCACAGGGTATGGCTCTCCCGAACACGGGGCCACGGCTTAAAGTCCCATCCGACGGACGGCGGCCTTTCCAAGCCCATCGGTGTCCCCTACTGATCGTGAACAGGGCGGGGAATTTTGCGGAGATAAATCTCAAAGCTGACCCAGCTGGGACTCGAACCTGGGAACTACAGATTACGAGCCTGGCGCACTACCGACTAAGCCACCCCCGCCCCGTTTCAAGAAGGACATCAACTCTCGACTTGCATTGGCTTTCAGCTTCATGCCCACTTCGTTAACCAATAGGCCAGTCCGGGCACTTCGATTTCGGTTTCATTCTAACTATACATCAGAAGCGCCCCTTAACGACATTAACACCACATCTAAATATTATTGGTGTTTTACAAAGATCATTAATCGTGCTAAATGCGCCATAAACTGCGGAATTAAATAACAGGGTTATCAAAGTCAAACATCAGAGTTTGCATAGCCAGGCCTACCTGAATCACAGATGTTTGGGAAGTGAAAAACACGGAAGCTCTCCACCTCACTTTTAATAAATCTTTTTCAATGACTTGTATTTGGGAACTAAAGAATGCTATGGATAAAAAAATCTATCGTGAATTCTCGTATTTGCTGGCGAGATTCGGTGAGATGCGCGAGGTGACCTTCGCGAGCGCTCAACTGTGCAGTACGTCATCGGATTGCGTGCTCAAGCCACGTCTGACATTGTCTATCGTATCCATGGTTTCTGTCTGCATAGTAGAGGTATTTTTGTCGGGTGCCGACGACACACACCAGTAGATGGTAGAATGCTTTCGTAGACGTATAATTCACCGCGCACATCTGACAAGTCATGTGATCAACGCACCGATAGCTAGAAATCACGTTTCGGATCAAATGATGTTGGTTTTGATTTTTAGGCTTAAGTCCTTTTTTTTTCAATTGCCTAGTGTCTTGTTCTAGCGCGCCAAAGTCGTACAGCCAAAAAAGTGCAGTCTATTGTGTTGACTAACTAGTTTACCAGACAAGATTCACATTCTGGTACTCTTCGAAAGGGGTAAAAAAAGGCGGCAAGCGGTTCACTTCGTCTCGAAGGTTAATGAGACAACTGCGCGCAAAGTGTTCACTGCTACTAGTAGAGAAAGAGAGGTTACTTTTTTTTTCACTTCAGAAAATCATTGCTAAATTGTAGCAGTCATAGCAGATGTAAACTTCCTAAAGGAAAAAGGATATAATTTGATATTTTTCGTAGAGTTTTATTAAGTTTGCAGCGGTTACTGCACGCATACAATAGATTATTCTAGATTAGGGTTTTGTATCACAAAACAGCACTTTTTTGCACGCGATGGACTGAAATGACCAAGTCACAAGGACCCCAAGGGCTCAGAGCTGGATAGAGCAAGGGGACCAACAGGGAAGCTGTTAGGAAACAGACGGAAGCCTTCCGTCCATGTCCAAATCATTCGAGATGTTCTTTAATGTGCACAGGGTATGGCTCTCCTATCAATGGCGGCCTTTTCAAGCCTATCGGTTTCGTTTTCTTTACAGATTGCAGAATAAAATTTACCGGTGAAACCCTCAACGCAGGAACGTCGGTTGGGTTGTTTTACCTCTGAGCGGCACTTTTTTGCACACCATGGGCTAAATGGCCAGGTCACATGGACCCCGAAGGCTCAGAGAAGGTTGGGGAGGGGACCCTCTGGAACAGCTGTTGGGAGACAGATGGTAGCCTCCCGTCTAAGGCCATCCAGCGTGTTCTTTAATGTGCACATGGTATAGCTCTCACACACACGGAGCCACGGCTTAACGTCCCATCCGACGGACGGCGGCCTTTCCAAGCCCATCGGTGTCCCCTACTGACCATGGGCAGGGCGGGGAATTTTGCGGAGACAGGAACGTCGGAAACTCGAATCTAGAAACATCGGGTTATGGGAGTGACATGCTATACACTGAACCAATCCCAACTCTAATTATCTAATTACTTTAACCATATCGTAACTAAGGAATAATTCCCAAAAACGGGAAATTACGAAACGAAAATTAAAAGGGGCATTTTCGGAGGAAGTGGGGTGAAAAATGAATAGAAAATTAGGAAATGAAAAAGATGGGCGACAAATCCTTACGTTACTTTAAGTGATCTTCAAAGGAAGCTGTATGCCGATAAACCGCCCGTAAAACCGAGGGGGAAATGTTATACTCCCCCTTTTGCAGGGGCGGGGATGGCTCAGTCGGTAGCGCGCCGGGCTCGTAATCTGTGGTTCCCAGGTTCGAGTCCCAGCTGGGTCAGCTTCGAGATTTATCTCCTCAAAATTCCCCGCCCTGCCCACGGTCAGTAGGGGACACCGATGGGCTTGGAAAGGCCGCCATCCGTCGGATGGGACGTTAAGCCGTGGCCCCGTGTGCGGGAGAGATATACCCTGTGCACGTTAAAGAACACGCTGGATGGCCTTAGACGGGAGGCTACCATCTGTCTCTCAACAGCTGTTCCAGAGGGTTCCCTCCCCAACCTTCTCTGAGCCTTCGGGGTCCATGTGACCTGGCCATTTAGCCCATGGTGTGCAAAAAAAGTGCCGCTCAGAGGTAAAAACAACCCAACCCAACTGTCACTAGTAACTGAGTATCTATGAATTCCGAAGTTCGAATTCTGTGAAATGAACCTTGAATCAATTACCATTTCAAGCTCGATCTTCATCGTACAAAAGACATCGTTTTAGTAATTCCCATCAACTCCCTTAATTGGCCAATTGCCAACCAATAAGCAGCAATGGCTGGGCCTGAAAGGGAAAAAAACTCTTTTATTTTCGGTGTGAAAATCAAATTAAATTCAAGAACGGTGGGTTAACAACTTGCGCCAGAGAGCAACAGCAACGTTTTTCTCTCGTTAACAACTCGCTAACGAAATCTTGCACCGATCTTGGCATTCTGCAGCAAAGCATGGTTTTGCACGATTATCGTTGACATTGACTGGCTACCACAAAGCAAGTCCTTCTCACTGAAGAGTATTGAAGGCTTTAATCGATTATCGTTGACATTGACTGGCTACCACAAAGCAAGTCCTTATCACTGAAGAGTATTGAAGGCTTTGCTCGATTATCGTTGACATTGACTGGCTACCACAAAGCAAGTCCTTCTCACTGAAGAGTATTGAAGGCTTTGCTCGATTATCGTTGACATTGACTGGTTACCACAAAGCAAGTCCTTCTCACTGAAGAGTATTGAAGGCTTTGCTCGATTATCGTTGACATTGACTGGCTACCACAAAGCAAGTCCTTCTCACTGAAGAGTATTGAAGGCTTTGCTCGGTGATTAACTTTCAGTTCTTCGGCTCGCTTTTGATCGTGAACTGCGTGGCTAATCTTCGAACGATTCAAATATCAACAAGTGAATGAGGCGTAGAAAAACGAAAACTTAAGCCGCAAAAAACAAGCTTTAGAAACAACAGATGCTGCAGTCAAAAATGGCCTCCTATTGAATGAGTGATATAATAAGGTACAGATCATTGGTTGTGCCTCATCTGTTACATTCTCAGTTTCATCACATCATAAGGTAATTAGATGTACAGTCGCTCAAATAAATATTCGAACACTATGGTTGATTACAGAATTCAGAAAAAATATCGTTACCAGATATTTTTTCTGAATTCTGTAATCAACCATAGTGTTCGAATATTTATTTGAGGGACTGTACAATAGGGTCACAATTAGGCGAATTCGATTTCTCTCAAGTTGTTCTCAACCCCCGAGTTTTTCTCGGAATTTCATTTATTTTCATCATTTATTTATACGAAAGGTGATATATGTTGTGCCCTCAGCAGAAAAACGATACATACATACATACATGCCTCACTCGAGGCTCGAACCCAGGTCCCGTAGATCAGAAGCCAAGCGCGCTAACCACTCGGCCACGGGACGGCTTTTCAAACTATGGGCCGCAAAATTTTTAGAATGGGCTGCAACACATTAAATTTTAACTTTGAATTTTCCTACTGCAAGAAAAAGAATAAAAACCGATATTTTGAAGCTCGTTCACGTCATAAACGAATTATAATAAATGAATCATTAAAAAAACTCGATTTAATGACAGTTGAAAGAAACCAAAATGTTTTACGAATGTTGAAATTCGTGTCCTTTCTATTTAATTCATACGATGATTCACTCATCATTGTGAATACCTCGTTGAAATTAAATCTAATTATATTAAATAGCAAGTATACTAAATTAAAGGTATAAAATAAATAAATAAATACCCCCTCAAGCAGCTGCTTGCCACAGAGGTCTGACAGGAGCCTATCAGTTTATATGCCACAGTAGAAGGTCTGAGAGGATGGCAGGACCTCAGCAGAAAAACGACACAAACATCCATGCCTAATCCGGGGCTCGAACCCAGGTCTCTTAGATCAGTAGCCAAGCGTGCTAACCACTCGGCCACGGGACGGCATAAAACTTTGGAGGCGGAATACTAAAATTTTACTTCAACTTCATTGCCAATCTCGTAATCTGTAGTTCCCAGGTTCGAGTCCCAGCTGGGTCAGCGTTGAGATTTATCTCCGCAAAATTCCCCGCCCTGCCCACGGTCAGTAGGGGACACCGCTGGGCTTGGAAAGGCCGCCGTCCGTCGGATGGGACGTTACGCCGTGGCCCCGTGGGCGGGAGAGCCATACCCTGTGCACGTTAAAGAACACGCTGGATGACCTTGACGGGAGCCTACCATCTGTCTCCCAACAGATGTTCCAGTGGGTCCCCTCCCCCAACCTTCTCTGAGCCTTCGGGGTCCTTGTGGCCTGGCCATTTAGCCCATGGTGTGCAAAAAAGTGCTGCTCAGAGATAAAACAACCCAACCCAATCTCGTATTTTCTGAGTCTAAAGGCCTCAGAGAGTGCTATTTTTTTTTTTTTTTTTTGGGGGGGGGGGCAGCAAAGAAAAATAAACAAACCCTGATCTACAGCATACTTATGAATATTTCAGAAATTGGTCTGTACACACTATTTTGATAGAAAATGTAATATGAGATAAAATATACAGTTAATTAAACGAATACCGTTGTTTAGTTTCCCAGAGAAATAATTACAACAAGAGCATGATCTTCCCCGGCATCTAAAATTTGTAATTCCTCATTAAATGGTGTTAATTGCGAAGCATATATTTACAATTACTCCAAAAAACTATGATCTTGAAATGGGTGATACTGATTAATATTAAAATACTGCTAAAATGAATTCATTGCTATAAAAAGACAGGGTGAATCAATGTCTTTTATTTTTGTTATATTTCTGATATGACATCTTTGCCCAATATTTTTAATTCAAATTTAATATTTCAATACCACCACACGCTACTATCAATATCAACCCCTCGATAGCGACACTCTCCCAACAAAATTCAGAGTTTCTGGCACGAATAGTTGTTTAAAACAGTCGCTTCAAGTTTCGCTATTTTCGAACTTTTGGGACCTCTAGTAACGAAAATTCAAAACATTGGTAGATTCGGAAAATGCAAAACTTAAAAAAAAATTATTGGCACTTTTCTAATCATATTTTCTTTTTCATTTATCTCATCTGTATTTTACTCGATAAAGAATATCTGAGAGGAAAGTTAGATCTCAACAGAAAAATAGCATACATCACAAAGTAGTTAACTAAGCCTTATTAACTATCCGAGTCATGAAGTCCCACTTTATTCAGCAACTTAGCCTTATCCGCGTCATGAATTCAGGCCCACTTTATTCCGCAACTTAGCCTTATCCGCGTCATGAATTCAGGCCCACTTTATTCCGCAACTTAGCCTTATCCGCGTCATGAATTCAGGCCCACTTTATTCCTCAACTTAGCCTTATCCGCGTCATGAATTCAGGCCCACTTTATTCCGCAACTTAGCCTTATCCGCGTCATGAATTGAGGCCCACTTTATTCCGCAACTTAGCCTTATCCGCGTCATGAATTCAGGCCCACTTTATTCCGCAACTTAGCCATATCCGCGTCATGAATTCAGGCCCACTTTATTCAGCAACTTAGCCTCATCCGCGTCATGAATTCAGGCCCACTTTATTCCGCAACTTAGCCTTATCCGCGTCATGAATTCAGGCCCACTTTATTCCGCAACTTAGCCTTATCCGCGTCATGAATTCAGGCCCACTTTATTCAGCAACTTAGCCTTATCCGCGTCATGAATTCAGGCCCACTTTATTCCGCAACTTAGCCATATCCGCGTCATGAATTCAGGCCCACTTTATTCAGCAACTTAGCCTTATCCGCGTCATGAATTCAGGCACACTTTATTCCGCAACTTAGCCTTATCCGCGTCATGAATTCAGGCCCACTTTATTCAGCAACTTAGCCTTATCCGCGTCATGAATTCAGGCCCACTTTATTCCGCAACTTAGCCATATCCGCGTCATGAATTCAGGCCCACTTTATTCAGCAACTTAGCCTTATCCGCGTCATGAATTCAGGCACACTTTATTCCGCAACTTAGCCTTATCCGCGTCATGAATTCAGGCACACTTTATTCAGCAACTTAGCCTTATCCGCGTCATGAATTCAGGCCCACTTTATTCCGCAACTTAGCCTGGCATCGCAAGTTGTTGTTCCCTGGCATCTAAAATTTGTAATGTCGCAACTTATCCGCGTCATGAATTCAGGCCCACTTTATTCAGCAACTTAGCCTTATCCGCGTCATGAATTCAGGCCCACTTTATTCTGCAGCCAAGACTTGACCCGAATTTCAAATTTGATTGTTATTAAAATGGAGCGACTTTCAAAGGAGGGAATGTAAAAAAAAAAGTTGATTTTTTTCCCCTTAAAACAGGGTGAGACCCACGGCCGTATTTATATTTCAAGCGCCTCTTTTAAAATACTTTTCTACCTCGTTTTTAATTAATAAAATTTTAAATTATATTCTCACAATCCATATTATTTAAAAGTTCACTTCGATTGTCCAGACAGAGATTGCATTTTAACCGCTCTTGAAAAGTGGATACTCCCAAGTGCTTCTCTGCTCTTCGAAAAGTGAAAGATTTATCTTATTTTTTTCATTTGAATGAATAAGCGCAACGCTAAAATTCTGGTGCACCTGTTAAATTGAAGTTCCTAGGTAAATACCTAAAGTGCCTTATGGGAAATCAGACTGCTCTAGTGAAGGCGGGGGGGGGGGGGGGGTAGCGAGCCAGGCAGGTGGGGGTGGGGGTGAGGGGTAGCATCGGTACGAGCCAGGGTCATAATCTGTAGTATCCAGTTTCGAGTCCTAACTTGGCCAATGTTGAGATTTATCTCCGCGAAACTCCCCGCCCTCAGTAAGGGATACCGATGGACTTGGAAAGGCCGCCGTCCATGGGATGAAACGTTAAGCCGTGGCCCCGTGTGTGGGAGAGCCATACCCTGTGTACGTTGAAGAGCATGCTGGATGACCTTGACGGGAGACTTTATCTGTTTCCTAACAGCTGTCCAGTGGGTATCCTATCCCTACCTTCTACGAAGGGGCGGGGGTGGCTCAGTCGGTAGCGCGTCAGGCTCGTAATCTGTAGTTCCCAGGTTCGAGTCCCAGCTGGGTCAGCGTTGAGATTTATCTCCGCAAAAATCCTCGCCCTGCCCACGGTCAGTAGGGGACACCGATGGGCTTGGAAAGACCGCCGTCCGTCGGATGGGACGTTAAGCCGTGGCCCCGTGTGCGGGAGAGCCATACCCTGTGCACGTTAAAGAACACGCTGGATGGCCTTGACGGGAGGCTACCATCTGTCTCCCAACAGCTGTTCCAGTGGGTCCCCTCCCCCAACCTTCTCTGAGCCTTCGGGGTCCATGTGACCTGGCCATTTAGTCCATAGTGTGCAAAAAAGTGCCGCTCAGAGGTAAAACAACCCAACCCAACCTTCTACGAACCCTTGGGGTTCTTGTGACCTGACCATTTAGCCCATTGTATGCAAAAACAGTGTCGCTCAAAGGTAAAACAACCCAACGTAACCCGGCCCTGGTGCGACCATTACGAGAATAAATACAGTATGTTGCCATAGGGAACCCAAAATTTGATCTTTGCTCAGACCTATCCCCTACGTATAAAAGTTTTCTAATGCCTATGAGTCACTTTTTTTACTTTCTAAGGAGCTAATTTAATTATCCAGGTCACAAGTACCCCAAGGCTCAAGCAAGCTGTGAACAAGCAAACAAGAATGACGTGAATAAATGTAGATGAAGTAATTACCAACGATTAACTATTAATGAGTAATTCCAGTACCAGTTATCAAATTACTGAACCCAATAATCAATATTGTATGTTTAGCGAAATGCCAATGGCAATACGTCTTGATTGTGCTTCAGACATTAATTACTTACGACTGAAATTGTCCGGTAAAAAAAACAAGACAACGAAGAATTCACCTCACCTATTGCTATCAAGATTCAGCTGTCATCCGTTGAGTACTGGAACCATTTATCCCTTGCAGTCCCCCTCGATAGACTTTAAAAGCTAGTGATCAGTTTTTGTGAAGAGCCCATTCGTAAGTCTCTCTCTGAAGGTTGATTAGCCGAGAGTGTCTTTAATCTCCCGTGGTAATTTAGTTATTCACGAAGGGTATTCAGGGAGTCGTGGGCCTTGCGGGCAATCGTGATTTTGGTATGAGGAGCATTTGGTGCTGTCGGACCGCGAAAGAAAAGAGGAAAGGAGAAAGATGAGCCTCCAATTGATGCAGGGTTGAGGGCAGAATCCACGATTCACCGCTAGGTGGAAGCAACTGATAATGACAGAGAATTTTTTAAAACTGACATCTTAAGAAAGCGTACAGTCGCTCAAAGAAATATCCAAACACTATGGTTGATTACAGAATTCAGAAAAATATCTGGCAACGATTTTTTTTTTTGAATTCTGTAATCAACCATAGTGACACGAAGGTTGCCAGATCACTAATTTCTAAAAAAATCGTTGCCAGATATTTTTTCTGAATTCTGAAATCAACCATAGTGTTAGGATATATTTTTGAGCGACTGTAGGTGGTCATATTATTTTGATACTAGATCGTGTGGGCTCACTCACGGAAATATTGAGCGTGTGCAGTTACCGTTCACAGCAAACGAGCGGTTGCGGTTAATGTTCACAGCACATTGGATCGTGTGAGCTCACTCACAGAAATATTGAGCGTGTGCAGTTACCGTTCACAGCACTCTGGAGCGTGTGCAGTAACTGCACACGCTCCAGTTTGCTGTGAACGGTAACTGGAGCGTGTACAGTTGCTGTACACGCTCCAGATATTTTTCCTGAATTCTGTAATCACGTGACACGAAGGTTGCCAGATCACTAATTTCTGAAAAAAATCGTTGCCAGATATTTTTTTTTAATTCTGTAATCAACCATAGTGTTCGGATATTTTTTGAGCGACTGTACGTTACACGAAATGAATGAAAAAGGGCGAATTAAGAGTGGTGCTGGAGTGATAAATGGCGAAGTGCTGGAGTGAATATTCTCTCTTCCACTCTTGTCTACTTAGCTATCGAATATGTTGAAATCCGAAAAATATTCAGTCTACAATATATTCATAAAAAAAATAAATAAATCCCCCCTCAAGCAGCTGCTTGCCACAGAGGTCTGACAGAAGCCTGTCAGTTTATATAAGGATAGTTAATTTCATCAATATTCCCCTTAACATAGTTGCATACAACATCAAAAAGATGTTTTTGGATTTTGAATAAATTTGGATAAAACAAATTTAAGGTTCTTTCGAAATTGTGGGTAGTATCCCTACACCCCACCCCTCGGAAAAATAGTTAGGGAACGCCGTTCCTAAGTGTTTTCATCCCACTACATCCAAGGTCACGTTTAGACATTTTCGGTCTCTAGGCACAAAGGCGTATTGGAAGGCCTCGCACCAACTCTAATCTGAAAGTTTTATATCTCCTTTGCAAGACAAAAACTAGGTACATGCCAAATTTGCCTTTGCTAGGCAAATTTGGACACGGCGCTTACTACTTTTATTGTTAGATTTTATTGTTACACGGCGCTTACTACTTTTATTGTTGGATTTTATTGTTACACGGCGCTTACTACTTTTATTGTTAGATTTTATTGTTACACGGCGCTTACTACTTTTATTGTTAGATTTTATTGTTACACGGCGCTTACTACTTTTATTGTTAGATTTTATTGTTACACGGCGCTTACTACTTTTATTGTTAGATTTTATTGTTACACGGCGCTTACTACTTTTATTGTTGGATTTTATTGTTACACGGCGCTTACTACTTTTATTGTTAGATTTTATTGTTACACGGCGCTTACTACTTTTATTGTTAGGACACGGCGCTTACAACAGCAAAGCCTAAAGGGCATCATCAAAAGATCAGTGGCATACCCACAGAGGTTATGGGCGTTTTTTTTTTTTCGCGATACTTTTTTTAAGAAGGATGGGTTGAGTTGTTTTACCTCTGAGCGGCATTTTTTTGCACACCATGGGCTAAATGGCCAGGTCACATGGACCCCGAAGGCTCAGAGAAGGTTGGGGGAGGGGACCCACTGGAACAGCTGTTGGGAGACAGATGGTAGCCTCCCGTCAAGGCCATCCAGTGTGTTCTTTAACGTGCACAGGGTATGGCTCTCCCGCACACGGGACCACGGCTTAACGTCCCATCCGACGGACGGCGGCCTTTTCAAGCCCATCGGTGTCCCCTACTGACCGTGGGCAGGGCGGGGAATTTTGCGGAGATAAATCTCAACGCTGACCCAGCTGGGACTCGAACCTGGGAACTACAGATTACGAACCTGGCGCGCTATCGACTGAGCCACCCCTGCCCCATTTTAAGAGGGAAGTAAATGGAAATACTAAGCATAGGAAAGATTCAAAATTAGGAAAATGAACAATGAAATATATTCTTTACTTTATTGAAAACGAAAATAATATTACAAAAAACATAGCTAATAGTCACCTTAACGTTCTTTTTCTGCATTTCGCAGCAGAGATATATTGTCTTTAATAATAATATTAGGTGTTACTGATTTTTAATTTCATTTTTATAGATGATATTTATGGATTACCGTATTATGATTTAGAAGATATATGGGAAACAGATTATGAATAACAAAAACATTTTAAAACGTTCCAAACATCTGTTAATCACCGAGTTCCTCAAGTTTACATTTTTTTTTAAACCTATAGATGTTTGTCAATGCCATAAATTGAGAAAGTCAAATATTTGAATGCTTTGCCGATACAATTTCAATAATTTCAAAACCAAATCAAGAAGTTGCTGTACAAATAATACAAGGACACTCTACGTTATTATTTCACATTGAATCAACCATAACAAAATGCATTTAGAGAAAAAAACCGAACAAAATGGTTGCTTGTCCATTAACCTGAATATAAAAATAACATTTATTAAAATATTTAAAGCCCATACATTTTTAGATCGCACTAATAAAGTAAATATCTGTAAAGAGCAATGTCATCATGATAAAAATAAAGCTTTGGAATATACTTCTGAATAGAATTTTTATATAAAACACTTTGCTGGAATAGGCATACACAGCAGATTAGGCCTGCACTATGTAATGGTTTGCTTGACATATTCGAATCACGAAATAATTTGTGATCCAAAGGACATTTTCTATATTTTGCGCGAAATGACCTCAAATATAAATTCCCGGATACGTACGAAGTTCATCGCATTATCGTCCATCAGTTCTCAAAATGTCCGCTGGGCTGGGTTGGGCTGTTTTACCTCTGAGCGGCACTTTTTTGCACACCATGGGCTAAATGGCCAGGTCACATGGACTCCGAAGGCTCGGAGAAGGTTGGGGGAGGAGACCCACTGGAACAGCTATTGGGAGACAGATGGTAGCCTCCCGTCAAGGCCATCCAGCGTGTTCTTCAACGTGCACAGGGTATGGCTCTCCCGCACACGGGGCCATGGCTTTACGTCCCATCCGACGGACGGCGGCATTTCCAATGCCCATCGGTGTCGCCTACTGACCGTGGGCAGGGCGGGGAATTTTGCGGAGATAAATCTTAACGCTGATCCAGCTGGGACTCGAACCTGGGAACTAGCAGCTTACGAGCCTGGCGCGTTACCGACTGAGCCACCCCCGCCCCTCCAATATAGACCTTTCCTCTGAATGGAGCATTCGCCCCTTCTAAATGGTTTAAAATGATGCTTATAATTTTCAACTATGTGTCAGCTTTTTATCGTTTCAGAAATACGTTTGCTTTTACTTGGCGCTTGCACTGCATTAACCGAACGCGCGAGGGCCAGTCAAGCAGACCTCTGGCAATACCTCATTGTTAGCACAGACAGAAGCTTCTACCTCAGTTCGGATTTGCCAACCACAATTAAGAATCGTAACTTAAAAAATATCGTCTTTCACAGTTCCCTATTGTACGCGCGCCGATTTGGATTTTGTTTCACAATATGCAAAATATGATTTGTTTTGTTTTTTATTATAAAATGACACGGGAGCGAAAAAGATATTTTTGTTCCCGTGCGTGAATAAGCACGGGGGCAATTGGTCCTTTTCGCCCTTGTGGTGTAGGCTGCAATGTCGCTAAATCTTTTCTTAATTCTATGCACTATAGACTATTGCGCAATTTAAAAAATTGTCAGAATCTGAACAAGAAATTATAACGTCAATGTTATTTGGAAAGAAAAAATTCTTGAACTAAGTCCTAGAGATTGAAACTTCTTGTAGAATATCATTATTAAACGCTAAAACGAACTCTTTAATGAAATCAAAGTCTGAATGGTGACCAGTTTCTGTTGCTAAAGACTGATTGAAAGATTGAAATTGTAATCTAAAGAAATTATTCTATTTTATTTCTTTTTACTATATTTTTTCACAATTTCAAGAAAATTTGGAAGTTTAAACTATGGCTGGTCCCGAGCGGCGAACCCATCTCTGCTAAGCACGCGAACCGCCTGTGCTAATCGCAGGCCATAAAACTGGAAAACTGAAACAGCAGCCTGTGGCGACATCTATTGACTAGAACACGAATATCTGATAAATCCGTTTCACTTAAAATGGAATTAAAAAATTATTTGGTATTTTCTAGTTAGCTGATTTTTATGTGTTGTGTTTTGTGGATTTATTTGATGTACACCATTTTTGTGGCTGAATGACCTATGTTTAATATAATTTATTCATTTTCCTGCAGATAAGCTATTTAGCTTTGCGGGTCAAACTGTAAATGTATTTGTATTCTTTACTCCTATGAATAAAAATTATATTCTTTAAAAAAAAAAACTCTGACCTGGGTTCGAGCCCCGGGTAAGGCATGGATGTATGTGTCGTTTTTCTGCTGAGGTCCTGCCATCCTCTCAGACCTTCTACTGTGGCATATAAACTGACAGGCTCCTGTCAGACCTCTGTGGCAAGCAGCTGCTTGAGGGGGTATTTATTTTTTTTTTATAATGGCAGTGGCGTAACTAAGCAATTCGTCGCCCGGAGCAAATGTCGCTCCCATATTTAGATAGATAGATATTTTTTATTTCAGATAATATTTAACAGTAGTGTGAAAGTCGGAAAGAAAGAAACTTTAATATCTATGTTACATATAAACAGTTCTAGTCTTCCCCCTGCTAATTATTATTTCCACTAGCACACTCGTTTCACAGGAGAATGAGATTTACTGAATATTTCAATTATTCGGGACTGATCTCACAGTAGAAATATCGTAATCAAAATCAATTCTTACCAACAAACAATTGCAGTCAAAATTCGTCCATTTTGATTTATTGGCTGCAAGATCTTGAATAACTTCGATGAAATCAATGGTAAAAACACCTTAATTTTCGATTGGAGTGATAGCAAAATTTACAAGTCTTTCTAGAGTTGGGTTGGGTTGTTTTACCTCTGAGCGGCACTTTTTTGCACACCATGGGCTAAATGGCCAGGTCACATGGACCCCGAAGGCTCAGAGAAGATTGGGGGAGGGGACCCACAGGAACAGCTATTGGGAGACAGATGGTAGCCTCCCGTCAAGGCCATCCAGCGTGTTCTTTAATGTGCACAGGGTATGGCTCTCCCGCATACGGGGCCACGGCTTAACGTCCCATCCGACGGACGGTGGCCTTTCCAAGTCTTTCTAGAGACATTGTAGATTTCAGCTTCATTTTGCTAAAAGAGCGTTCACGTGATGCAGCTGAAACTGGCAAGGTCAACAGAATTTGAAGTCTGCTGCCAATGTTTTATAGGCTTCCAATCCCATTGATGAAATGTACAGTCGCTCAAAAAAGTATCTGAACACTATGGTTGATTGCAGAATTCAGAAAAAATATCTGGCAACGATTTTTTTTAGAAATCAGTGATCTGGTAACCTTTGTGTCACGTGACGCGAAGGTTGCCAGATCACTAATTTCTAAAAAAAAATCGTTGCCAGATATTTTTTCTGAATTCTGTAATCAACCGTAGTGTTCGGATATTTTTTAATATGTATAATGCGTATGAATATATGATGCAATGAACATGGAGCGTGTGCAGTTACCGTTCACAGCAAACTGGAGCGGTTGCGGTTAATGTTCACAGCACATTGGATCGTGTGAGCTCACAAAGACCTGGATCGTGTGGGCTCACTCACGGAAATATTGAGCGTGTGCAGTTACCGTTCACAGCAAACTGGAGCGTGTGCAGTAACTGCACACGCTCCAGATATTTTTCCTGAATTCTGTAATCACGTGACACGAAGGTTGCCAGATCACTCATTTCTAAAAAAAAGTCTTTGCCAGATATTTTTTCTGAATTCTGTAATCAACCATAGTGTTCGGATACTTTTTTGAGCGACTGGAAAGTTTTTTGAGCAGCAGGAAAGCGTCCCGGCCGACGTAAAATGCTTAATATCAGTCATAAGTAGCAGCATGCGTCAAACCAGATATATATAAAAAATAATAAATAAATAAATACCTCCTCAAGCAGCTGCCTATCAATAGTAAAATATGAAATGCTATTTGCGTCAGTTCTGCCTCTCTCTCAACTGAGGGCAGCTAGGGCCGGGATTTTTGCCGCCCTGAGCGAACTTGATATCTGCCGCACCTTTCTCCAAGTCTGATCTTAGATTTAATAATTAAACTAAATTTAATGCCATTTTTTAAAGTAATTGAAAATCATCTGTTGAAAATTAGGTCATAGTTGCCCCGTCAACCTTACTGCAGCTGTGGTCGTCAGTTTGTAAATTTGCCACGCTAAAAGAATGCCGCCTGGTGTGATCGCACAGGTTGCACGTGCGGTAACGCCGCTCCTGAGGGAAACAAACGGGGGAAAATAAATCACAAAATCCCCAAATGGACAAAATGAAAAAAAAAATACGAATTTTTCCTTGTTTGAAATAAAAAATTCTCTGAAAGGCTGTTTTGCCTCCCTCTGGATTTTGGTGTCTGGGGTGGCCGGCCACTTACCCTCTCTGCACCACTTATCTCCCTTAGTTACGCCACTATTTAACGGAAACTCTAAGCAAAATTTTGCTGATCCACCTAACTCGGAATTCATTGTGCTAAACAGAAAAAAAAAACAAAAAAAAAAACGGACATGCCTTACTTTTCTAGAATCAAACATTCTACAAAACCACCACTAAAATTTCGAAAACTTCGCTTAAAATCTCGATAAAATTATTTATCCATAAATAAAAGAATATTAAAGTAGAAATATCAGCAGGCCAAAGTATCTGACAGTTCACCCAAAGTTGAGGTGTAACTGCCAATATAAATCGAACCAGATAACAATAAAAAATTGCTTTTAATTATAAGATTAAGTAATCTAAAATTATATATGACTAAACAAATTTGAGAAGGCAAACATTTCCAAAAATCTACCCATAAATATTTTACACATTTTTTTTTTTCCTTCTGGGTGTTTAAGTTTGGGGAAAGAAAGAATAAAATTGATTTCGATGTTAATTAATTTTTATTTCCTTATTTACAAGCAAATCAACAGCTCTTATGGCAATATGTGGTCTACTGTAAGTACTGTCTGTCGGGGGGCGGGGTGGCTCAGATCGGTAGCGCGTCAGGCTTGTAATCTGAAGTTCACAGGTTCGAGTCCCAGCTGGGTCAGCGTTGAGATTTATCTCCGCAAAATTCCTCGCCCTGCCCACGGTCAGTAGGGGACACCGATGGGCTTGGAAAGGCCGCCGTCCGTCGGATGGGACGTTAAGCCGTGGCCCCGGCGGGAGAGCCATACCCTGTGCACGTTAAAGAACCCGTTGGATGGCCTTGACGGGAGGCTACCATCTGTCTCCCAACAGCTGTTCCAGTGGGTCCCCTCCCCCAACCTTCTCTGAGCCTTCGGGGTCCATGTGACCTGGCCATTTAGTCCATGGTGTGCAAAAAAGTGCCGCTCAGAGGTAAAACAACCCAACCTATTAAACTCAAATGATTGATTGATTGACAAATAGCTTAGATGAAAGCTGTTATATTTCACTTAGCTCGAAAATAAAGTGATAACTTGTTATCGAGTGTACCAAAAAAGTCGCCTTATAATCACACATTTATTCAGAGATCCGAGGTGTAAAGTGACCCTTACTCTTCAATATAATATCTTTCATCTAAGCAATTTATCCAGTCGGGAATTGTTCGTAAAAACCGACGAAATTACACGAATTAAAAAGCGAAGTTTTTCAAGTTTTAATAGAGAATGAATTTCGCTTCTAGATAGTCTTTGCTGCTAGCGTGTGCTTGGTTTATATATTCATAGGGCAGATATTTGCAGCATGCATGGATGAGCACGTTCTTGAAGGAAAGAGCTAATGACCCAAAGACACAATCAGTTCTGGTTATTAGCACTGGCTGCAGTGTGTGTGTATTTGTCTGACAACTTCATCCATAATTCATAGAGGAAAAGCCTCAGGGGGTCGGACCAGCTGCTTGGAGAGAAATGGGAGAGTACGAGGAGGTTGCTAAGTGGACAACGGATGGATGAAAGGAAAGGCTCGGCGCGAATCTGGAAATAATCAGCTAGTCTAATGGTTAGGATGGCATAATTGATCTTTTAGAAGCTGTTTCCAATTCGAAATCAATAGAGGAGACGGGTTGGGTTGTTTTACCTCTGAGCGGCACTTTTTTGCACACCATGGGCTAAATGACCAGGTCACATGGACCCCGAAGGCTCAGAGAAGGTTGGGGGAGGGGACCCACTGGAACAGCTTTTGGGAGACAGATGGTAGTCTCCCGTCAAGGCCATCCAGCGTGTTCTTTAACGTTGGGTTGTTTTACCTCTGAGCGGCACTTTCTTGCACACCATGGGCTAAATGGCCAGGTCACATGGACTCCGAAGGCTCAGAGAAGGTTGGGGGAGGGGACCCACTGGAACAGCTGTTGGGAGACAGATGGTAGCCTCCCGTCAAGGCCATCCAGCGTGTTCTTTAACGTTGGGTTGTTTTACCTCTGAGCGGCACTTTTTTGCACACCATGGGCTAAATGGCCAGGTCACAAATACCCCGAAAGCTCAGAGAAGGTTGGGGAGGGGACCCTCTGGAACAGCTGTTGAGAGACAGATGGTAGCCTCCTGTCAAGGCCATCCAGCGTGTTCTTTAACGTGCACAGGGTATGGCTCTCCCGCAGACGGGGCCACGGCTTAACGTCCCATCCGACGGACGGCGGCCTTTCCAAGACCATCGGTGTCCCCTACTGACCGTGGGCAGAGCGGGGAATTTTGCGGAGATAAATCTCAACGCTGACCCAGCTGGGACTCGAATCTGGGAACTACAGATTACGAGCCTGGCGCGCTACCGACTGAGTCACCCCCAGAGGAGACGGTGAGCAAACTAAAAGCCTGACGTTGTTTGCTGTATTTCGTTGTGATTTTTTTTCCCCTTTTTTCGATTTCTATTAACTTTCACATTTAAAGGTTTTCGTGAAAAAGAAAAGTTTTTCGTGAACTAAATGCGGACGTTAAATATGAATGCGGGTTAAAATTTTCGCGCCACATTTTACTTGACCGATTGTCACCGCCCCCCCCCCCCCGTGTGCCCTGATGGTTGGTTAAAATAGCAGGTTCCTATTTGCCTTGGGGCTTCGTTTCTACACAAATTGTCGCTTCCGTGGTCCCACTTGTAATCTGTCTAGTGTGATTTTAACTTCACTAAAGGTTACTTTTCTTAGTTCTGACGCCCCCCCCCCCCAACACTTTATGCCCAGATTCAACAAGAAGAATTGTCTCTTAGGATCAATGCAGAAGTCAGTGCGTGCTCTCAGCGTCGCAAACCGCAAACTATCGAGATTTTATTTCGACAGATTTTGATACTCTGTGGTTCCCGATCTACCTACCTGACCGAACGTTCCCAAATTTCGCAGGCGGTTTCCCCCTGGGTTCCCCCTAACCGTGTTGGGTTAAAAAAAAATCTTGTCCCTAACTGCAATTAAATAATAAAATAATAATACCCCCTCAAGCAGCTGCTTGCCACAGAGGTCTGACAGGAGCCTGTCAGTTTATATGCCATAGTAGAAGGTCTGTGAGGATGGCAGGACCTCAGCAGAAAAACGACACATACATCCATGCCTTACCCGGGGCTCGAACCCAGGTCCCTTAGATCCGTAGCCAAGCGCGCTAACCACTCGGGGGGCGCCTTAAAATAATGATGCCTTTGGAAATGTGGGGAATCTGGCAATGGCAACAGATTTGAATGTTATTATGAATCTTTCGTTCACAATTAGGGAGAGGTAAATGGCAACAATAAATTTCGCAGTGCTTACCGTTTCCCGTAGGGATAATATGGTAAATATTTTTTGCTTCTAGCAAGCCCCCCCCCCTCCCCCCTTGCTTTTGAAATTTCGACTTAATATTTGGCACTGCACTCGAACCCCAACCAGAAGCATTCTCAGAAAATTTGAAGCATCTGCCATGATTTATCGATGAGTAATGGCTGCCACACACACACACATAAATAGACACCTTCTTTAATTATTACTAATTTCAATATTTTAATATATGCGATTGTTTGGTCACGAAGTTCAGCATTTTCACTTTTCCTGTGAAAAGGCCTCAAAAGGAGCCAAGGAGCCCCCACACACGGCGCAGCTGCAGCACTCCACGGAGCCTTGGGGGCTGCCGTCTGCTCTTCTCTATACCAGCTGGCTGAAAATGGTCACGTGATTCTTCAGGTATCTCAGAGTCCGTAGAAAATGGAGGGTTGTGTTGTTTTACCTCTGAGCGGCACATTTTTGCACACCATGGGCTAAATGGCCAGGTCACAAGGACCCCGAAGGCTCAGAGAAGGTTGGGGGAGGGGACCCACTGGAACAGCTGTTGGGAGACAGATGGTAGCCTCCCGTCAAGGCCATCCAGCGTGTTCTTTAACGTGCACAGGGTATGGCTCTCCCACACACGGGGCCACGGCTTAACGTCCCATCCGACGGACGGCGGCCTTTCCAAGCCCATCGGTGTCCCCTACTGACCGTGGGCAGGGCGGGGAATTTTGCGGAGATAAATCTCAACGCTGACCCAGCTGGGACTCGAACCTGGGAACTACAGATTACGAGACTGGCGCGCCATCGACTGAGCCACCCCCGCCCCGTAGAAAATGGAGAAATTCCTCTATCGAGACTGAATGGTCGTTCCGATTTCAATGGATAATTGAAGTTGCATAAGATTAACTCGGTCTACCGCGAACACGAACAGTTCGTGTTCAGGGGATACTGATCATCTGCTTTGGCAAGTAGAGCCGTGCCCGTCGTAGAAGTCTCCAGAAAGGAAAAAATAAATTCCCTACCTCCACCAAGGAATTCGAAAGAAATATATGCATCAGAGAACCCAAAAAGTAAAAGGCATCTATTTCTGATAGAACTCGAGTTTCAGTTTGAAACCACTTAAATTTTTCCTCTTCAAGAACCCATTGAATTTCAACTGAAAATTTGTCAGAGAGTGAATGATATCGAAAGGCAAAGAAAATCACACGACTGGAATTTCGCGATCATTCGTCAACTGTTTTTTAAAATAATCGCTCCTTTCTTCTTTGGGACTCGATCATATGCTTTCGAAATTTTCGAACAAACTTTTAAATTTTAAGCAGCATTTCTCTGTACATTACATTTAGACACCCATTCCATAAATCTGTGGGAGAAAAGCCCGGATCTAGGAAAAAAATTCGAGGGGGGAGGGGAGGCAAGAAACGCAATCGACCCTGGAAAATGTAAAAGAAGGGGACAAGAGACTCATTTCTCCAATGCAGTGTAACATTTTCCCCTTCTTTTTACAGGTCTTTGAAAAATTTCTCGAAAAATGCAGGGCGGGGGGTGGCTCAGTCGGTAGCGCGTCAGGCTGGTAATCTGTAGTTCCCATGTTCGAGTCCCAGCTGGGTCAGCGTTGAGATTTATCTCCGCAAAATTCCCCGCCCTGCACACGGTCAGTAGGGGACATCGATGGGCTTGGAAAGGCCGCCGTCCGTCGAATGGAACGTTAAGCCGTGGCCCCGTGTGCGGGAGAGCCATACCCTGTGCACGTTAAAGAACACGCTGGATGGCCTTGACGGGAGGCTACCATCTCCCGTCAAGGCCATTCAGCTATTCCAGTGGGTCCCCTCCCCCAACCTTCTCTGAGCCTTCGGGGTTCATGTGACCTGGCCATTTAGCCCATTGTGTGCAAAAAAGTGCCGCTCAGATGTAAAACAACCCAACTCGAAAAATGCATGAAATATAAATACGTTTAATCATTTATTGCCTCTATTACCCTTACTAGCATCCAAAAAAAGGGGGAGGTAATCCATTGCACCTCCCCCTCCTCGATCCGGCCCTGGTGGGAGAGAAGGCATCCATAACACACAAGAATTTTCAATTCATACTCAATAAATCCAGAAACTCAATTCACGTCTCACCAAATCCACGAGAGTGATTTTGCGGTCTCAGCTCTACTCATTGACAGTGCCGTACCCAGAATATTCCAGAGGGGGAATGGCAGTTTTAATTCTGAGAATTCTCTAGACTCTTTTGCTGTGCCAGAACCCTCATTTATGCTACTACTATGCTTCCTTCTTATGGGAAAATGCCATCGAAGATCTCAACCAAATTCATCCAAATATCGATTTTTCGACAATATTCGTTTAATATTTAAGGAGTTTTTTTTTTAAAGAATCTATGGAGATTGTGGAGAAATAGGCGTATACACCTAAAGACTAAAATTAGACTGTATAATAGTTTGGCTAGGGTTAGTTATGGTAGTGAAACTTGGACACTTTGTAAACAAGATAACAGGAAACTAGATGCTTTTGATTCCAGATGCTTGCGCAGTATCTTGGGCATTAGGTGGTTTAACTTTGTAACTAATGATGAGGTTAGGCAAAGGAGTCGGCAATCTCCTTTAAGCAGCATATTGTGCAGAGTGAGACTCCGCTGGTTTGGCCATGTTGCCCGTATGAATAATTATAGATTGGCGAATAGGGTTATGAACAGTGTGCCTAAAGGCCTCAGAAAGAAGGGGAGACCTAGGATGTGGTGGGCAGACAATGTCAAACAGGACCTTGCTAGAATTGGTGTGCAGTGGCCAGATGCAGCAGATGTAGCTCAGGACATATATACTTGGAGAATTAAACTGTGCGGTCTGGTTGGACCTCCGTAGCCCATGGCTGCTTGAGGATGATGATGAAAGCCGAAACATTTAACAGCGGCGTTTCTGAATATGAGTACCAGTCAACACATAGGCAAGTAGGGCGTGGTCTATAGAGGTCAACCAACGGCGCATATATAAAATCCTGTTTATGAATTTCATAATATTGTACAACTTGGTACCTAGACGTAGGACCCTTGTACGCTTTAATCCGTTCCTTTCTAAGTACCTTTACTTTTAAAAGAACAGTTTGCTGTTGAAATAATAAAATTTTAGCACTTTGTACAATGATTGTTTGGTTTTTTTTCGATTTTGAAGAAAGGTGCAGCATAGATTGACGTTAAATGGTTCACCTTCGGTTACTGTTAAACATTAAACGAATTGTCGAAAATCAACATTTAGGGAAATTTAAATGAGAACTTGAGTTCATTTCCACTGAAATGTTTTGGTAAAAAGCACATTCTGAAAGTTAAAGAGCTTTGATTATGGCTTTCCCTTCACATAACATGGTGGTATCCCAATACATGTTAGAGAATAATGCAAATCGTGTTTGAAAAATGACATTCTTCAAAGATTTAAAACATGACGAAACATTCTTCAAGGATTTGAAACACGACAAAATATCCTTCATATATTCGACAAAGAATCGCTCCCTTGCTGCGAAAAGCATCGTCTAAAGATTCATTTTTTTCCTTTCAGAATCTTCAATTCTTCATACGGTGTTGACCTTTAACCCTAGAAGCCATTGCTGAGGGTGATTAAACGAAATAAGAGCTGGGTACGGATTCCCCTCTGTCAGCAGCCTCCAAAGAGGTCACGAGACAAAATGCGGACACAGGTTAGACTCCGGCTGTGAACGTGTCTTGCCGTGTGGACCGAGCAAATGATCCATTGGCTCCAAACAAATGACCTTCATTTGAGAGTGGTGGGCACCTCCGGGTAATGATAGCGAGGCTCAGAAGAGCGTCACAAAGTCAGCTGCATGCGCTAGAGCCTCGTGTGGAGTCATTAAAAGCTTCCATGAGTGTAGGAGAGGCGCCAGGGGAAAATGTAAGAAAGGTAAGGACGTTGACCTATGCAGTCCTTTTGTTTCCGAAGAGGTCAGATGTAGCTTTTCGTCTGTGCTATTGCCTTGTCTTGGTTCATCAAGTTGCAGGTCCAGATATAGGCAGCTCTTTCATTTGCTGATTTACTTTTAAAGAGTGGAATTTAAAGCGGGACAAACCCAAGGGTCAGGCCGGAACTGTAAACTTTAGGGAAGAAAATTCCTTTCTTTGTCAATTGCAGTCGTTCCGTTTAATTGCAGAGTTTACCAAACCCGTTCTTTCCACGTGCATCCAATGATAAGTTCTTACTTTAAATTTCACGGATGTCCCAGCTTTACCGAAAAACGATTTGAAAACTGGTTGCAAGCGTATCGGAGTAACTAACGATTAGCAATTATTGTAAGCTTCGTTCATGCTGTACGGTGACTCGAATAAAAAATTGTCGTTTTTCAACAAAAAATATTTTAAGAAATATATAAACTATGCAATGCCAATAAGCATATATGTATTGGATAAACTGGTTTGGACTTTTTTTAGTAATGATCTTGATGGTAGTCGTGTTTAATAATTACTCTAAATTACTTTTTCAAAGCTGAAGAACATTAGCTTTGTCAGTTTAGTAATTTTTTTGAAAACCTTATGGCAATACTTTTTATTGTCGATGTGAAAAACACACTGAACGAACATGTCAAACTTGTCTGTTGGTAGTTCATATTATGATATCATCAAGCCGCTTTCTATGATTAAACTGCACTAAGTGTTCGTTAAATTATGATTGCTCCACTCCATTTATTTATATCTACCTTACTCGGGGTTTCCAATACATATAAACTTATAACACTATTTACTACCATATCTCCACTTCCTTTGGGGGTGGCTCAGTCGGTAGCTCGCCAGGCTCGTAATCTGTAGTTCCCAGGTTCGAGTCCCAGCTAGGTCAGCGTTGAGATTTATCTCCGCAAAATTCCCCGCCCTGCCCACGGTCAGTAGGGGGCACCGATGGGCCGCCGTCCGTCGGATGGGACGTTAAGCTCGTGGCCCCGTGTGCGGGAGAGCCATACTCTGTGCACGTTAAAGAACACGCTGGATGGCCTTGACGGGAGGCTACTATCTGTCTCCCAACAGCTGTTCCAGTGGGTCCCCTCCCCCAACCTTCTCTGAGCCTTCGGGGTCCATGTGACCTGGCCAGTTAGCCCTTGGTGTGCAAAAAAGTGCCGCTCAGAGGTAAAACAACCCAACCCAAAATCCACTTCCTTTTTTATGTCAACGAAAAGCTAATTTTGACGCTTCATAACTTCTGAACTATGCTTTTTATGGTAAAATATCACTGATTATAAATTTCACATCTCAGCAACATCTAGCTAAATCTCGATTTTTAACATTATTCACTCAATATTTAAAGAGTTACATAAGTTTAAATACCGAAGAACAGCAATGCCAGACAAGAATTTACCTCAAAAGTGCATGTTTAAACCAATTAATAAAAAAAAGTGAATATTAAACTTAGAAAAGATTATGTGAATAACTCTTTAATGTTCGTCGATTTTGTATAAGTTTCTCACAATTGGCTTTACTTATATTAATTGGGGCGGGAGTGGCTCATTCGGTAGCGCGCAAGGCTCGAAATCTGCATTCGAGTCCCACCTGGGCCAGAGGTTGAGATTTGAAAATTTTTTGGTTGGGTTTGAAAAAAAAAAAACTTTGTTGAGTTTGGAAAGGTTGTCGTCCATTGGATTGGTTAAGTCGTGGACCCTTGTGCGGGAGAGCCATACCCTGTGCGCGTTAAAGAACACGCTGGATGGCCCTGACGGGAGACTTATCTGTCTCCTAGCAACTGTCCAGTGGGTCCCCTTCCCCCAACCTCCTCTGAGCCTTCGGGGTCCTTGTGACCTGGCATTTAGCCCATTGTGTGCAAAAAAAGTAATACAACTAATAGTAATTATTCAAATTTCCACAATGCAAAAATTCTTTCAATGTATACTTAAAAAAAAACACACAAAATTTAAATAGATATAGTTGAGATCTGCGATTTATCGTCAGTTACATTTTACCATAAAAGAAATCTATTTCAGAGGTTGAGGAGAATGAAAATTAGCTTTCCATTGACATAACACGCAGTGGTCATAATTCAATAAACACTGAGTGCATATTAGCAGTTTGTCCTCTGTTTCAGAATCCTGTTTACACCAAGAAACCACTTAAACTGTCTGTTAAGACTAATGACAGACTAGGAGGAAAGTTTTCGGCCAGATATAAAAGAAAAGTTGTGGTCAAAATTATTCGTTATACTCAAAAAGGAAATAAAAAGAAAATCAACGTAGAATAGCGCACTTCTGCATTCCATGAAGTTTATTCAGCGTTGAGTGTTTTTTTTTTTAAATGGGTTGAGTTGTTTTACCTCTGAGCGGCACTTTTTTGCACACCATGGGCTAAATGGCCAGGTCACATGGACCCCGACGGCTCAGAGAAGGTTGGGGGAGGGGACCCACTGGAACAGCTGTTGGGAGACAGATGGTAGCCTCCCGTCAAGGCCATCCAGCGTGTTCTTTAACGTTGGGTTGTTTACCTCTGAGCGACACTTTTTTGCACACCATGGGCTAAATGGCCAGGTCACATGGACCCCGAAGGCTCAGAGAAGGTTGGGGGAGGGGACCCACTGGAACAGCTGTTGGGAGACAGATGGTAGCCTCCCGTCAAGGCCATCCAGCGTGTTCTTTAACGTGCACAGGGTATGGCTGTCCCGCACACGGGGCCACGGCTTAACGTCCCATCCGACGGACGGCGGTCTTTCCAAGCCCATCGGTGTCCCCTACTGACCGTGGGCAGGGAACTCGAACACTGGAACCTGGGAACTACAGATTACGAGCCTGGCGCGCTACCGACTGAGCCACCCCCGCCCTTTTTTTTTTAAATGAGTAATCTAAGCATAAATAGACCACGACATAGGTGAATTTGGAGAGGGAGAAGGTTTGTGCCTTCTTCTTTCTGAAGAAGGCACAAACCTTTAAAATACCTCTTAACGTTATAAACACCTTCTTTACACGCAAGGCCTCCAGAAAAGTGCGCAGTATAGTCGAGAACTGCCACGGATACGACTGGCTTGCAAAATCGCTGATGTGTAGAAAAGTATGCTTTACAATTAAAAAAAATAATTAAAATCTTTTCATGATTAAAAAACGCCTAAACTTGCAATACTTATTTTATTGTTTTAAAGAAAAAAAAATTTTTTTTTTCAATAACATTTTTCAATCAATGAAACTGATAAGAAATTTTGGGTTTGTTTTACCTCTGAGCAGCCATTTTATGCACATAATGGATAAATGGCCAGGTCACAAGAACCCAAGGGTTTTTTTATGGTCCCCCCAACAAAAGGCAGACTCAAGCCAAAGGCAAAAACCGTAATTCTTTTATTCATAAATTCGCTTCTTCTGCGTTCAGTGCCTTCCATCTTATTCATTTTTCACGCGGTTGCAAAAATTAAATGTATAAATTATAAATTTTAAAATACAACTGTGTTCCTATACAGGGTGTCTCAAAAATTGAGGTACAAACTTTTAGGGGAGGTCGATAACATCTAAAGGAATGAGAATTGCATAGGAACCCATAACCGGAAACGCCATGGGAAAGTGGTAGCAGAGGTATAAGATCTGAAAGGACACAAAATAAATAAAATAAATACCCCCCTCAAGCAGCTCCTTGCCACAGAGGTCTGACAGGAGCCTGTCAGTTTATATGCCACAGTAGAAGATCTGAGAGGATGGCAGGACCTCAGCAGAAAAACGAAGGACACAAGACAGTGATTAATGGGAAAACATTTATTGGACTTAATTATTACAAATGGCGTACTAGATGATGATTTCGTGGCCTGCCCTCACTTCTGCTACCTCTTAATGACCCATAATCGCACAAATTTTGATGCGCACGCGCAAACAAACGGTGGCCCGGTACATGTCTGTGTGGGAAGCGTTCTTGATACATTCGTTGAGCGGCTCGTCAGTTGCCCTCAGCTATTCCACACACTAAGTGCATGTCTGCCAGCTCCCTGTTCGAATACCTTTGCATGCTCTTCGTAAGCCGACTTACCGCTCGAATGAGGAAATTCGAAATTTCCCCTCTAGCGCACTGATGAACAGCGCCGCCTATTGACTACCAGTGACGTTTCCGGTTATGGGTTCCTATGCAATTCTCATTCCTTTAGATGTTATCTACCTCCCCTAAAAGTTTGTACCTATATTTTTGAGACACCCTGTATATATAACATAAAAAGTAAAACTTGCCAATGATGAAATCACTTACTTAATTCATCAACTTCGAAGGTAGACAAGGTTGGGGATTGGCTCAGTAGGTAGCGCGCCAGGCGCGTAATCTTCAGTTCCCAGATTCGAGTCCCAACCGTGACAGGGTTGAGATTTATCTCCGCTAGCCCCTGCCCACATGAGAAAGTGGACACCAACGGGCTTGAAAAGGCCTCCTTCGGTCTCCGTGTGCAGGAGAGCTATACTCAGTCCATGTTAAAGAACACACTATGGATGACCTTGATAGAAAGCTCCCATTTGTATCCTAATAGCTGTTCAGTGGATCCCACCTTTATAGAGTTCTTGTGACCTGGCCATTTAGATCACTGCGTTCAAAAAACTGCCCGCTCAGAGATTACACAATCAAAAACAAAGGAAGATATGACGACGTCATTTTTTGTGATAGTTGATTAGAGAAAGTTGTGATATCTATCTTCTTTTAAATTTAATATGGATTCAGTAAGTGGTTCCATAATTCGCATTTTTTGTTGCTTTTTAGGGATTATATTGTGCACCTACATAACTTATATGAGTTAATTAACTTAGATAATTTTAAATCTCCACCACCTTAGTTCAACTATTAGAGCAACTGGAGAACCACACCAGAAAACCCACGTCAGACTCCTGGAGACGAATTGGTGGGTTTTTCCCACACTTCCCCAGTATTATCTATATATCCAATAACTTTTACTCCTATGAATTCCATCTGCACTCAATGGTCACTTTTTTAGGACTAATCCCACGTTATGTCAATAAAGTGACCGTTAATGAGCGGCTTCTGGCGCAAGCGGTGGACGACACTTCCGCGCGTATATCTCTGGCGGTTCATTGGTTGCCTTAATTATAACGATTCACGAAAGCTTGGACTATGCCAGCTTTACCTGAGGAACATGCATTTTTTTAAATATTTCATTTCATATATTTTGTTTTTACTTTCCACAGGAAACTTAGCAGGGACTTATCACAAAAAAAAACTTATATTACCGACGCCTCGGCGGTTGTATTGGGCTGTTTTATCGCTAAGTGATACTTTTTTGTACACAGTAGGCTAAACTGCCAGGCCACAAGTACTCAGAGAGGGTCGATGGAAAAGGGTTGGGTTGTTTTACCTCTGAGCGGCACTTTTTTGCACACCATGGGCTAAATGGCCAGGTCACATGGACTCCGAAGGCTCAGAGAAGGTTGGGGGAAGGGACCCACTGGAACAGCTGTTGGGAGACAGATGGTAGCCTCCCGTCAAGGCCATCCAGCGTGTTCTTTAACGTGCACAGGGTATGGCTCTCCCACACACGGGGCCACGGCTTAACGTCGCACCCGACGGACGGCGGCCTTTCCAAGCCCATCGGTGTCCCCTATTGACCGTGGGCAGGGCGGGGAATTTTTGCGGAGATAAATCTCAACGCTGACCCAGGTGGGACTCGAACCTGGGAACTACAGATTACGATCCTGGCGCGCTACCGACTGAGCCACCCCCGCCCCCGATGGAAAAGGGCCTACTGTTTTTAGACAGCTGGAAGCTTCCCTTCAAGGCCATCCAGCGTGTTCTTTAACGCGCACAAGATATGGTTTAACGTCTCATCCGACAGACGGCGACCTTTCTAAACCATACGTGTCCGCTTTCTCAGCGAGGACAGAACTGGGATTAGCGGGGATAAATTAATTAATAAATAGAGGCACAGTTGGGACTCCAACCTGGGAACATCAGATTACGAGCCTGGTGCGCTGCTGCTTGGCCCCTTGGCTCAGCTCTCTCCCTATTGGCATAACATGACTCTGGTTAGCGCGCTTGACTACTGATCTAAGGGACCTGGGTTCGAGTCCCGGATTAGGCATGGATGTGTGTGTCGTTTTTCTGCTGAGGTCTTGCCATCCTCTCAGATCTCCTACTGTGGCATATAAACTGACAGGCTCTGTCAGACCTCTGTGGCAAGCAGCTGCTTGACGGGGTCCTAATAAAGGGGTCAATGAGTGTAGAAGATCTGTAATATGCAACTGAGGAAGGTTCTATTTATAAAAATTTTAAACAAAATGTTAACATTTCAATATAATCAATTGAGTTTTAGATTGAATTAATTTCATTCATTGAACAGAACCTCGTGTTGGAGGGCTGGTTTATAAACAACAACTGACAAACATAAAAGTTTCAATTTTTTTAAAATAGTTAATATTATGCAATTTAAATGCAAAATTTCAGAGGCTAAAACTACGAAATATATTTCTTTAAATGTAAGAAGCAAAACTAAATACCTGCCGAGGCATCCTCAACTGAAGTGTCCATTTTCTGCCCCTTGCTGTGACGGAGACGAAATCTCTGCATCACTGACCGCCAAAAGAGTTGTCTCGTCTCGGATGATAACCACGGACTTTACACGAGCATCCGGTCACGACACTCTCAAAACAGGTTCGTCAGTTTACTTGATGTACGACTCCAATTTCTGTGACATTTACTTAATTGGATGACAGGAAATGAGATATATTTCATCTCAAAACTTATTACCGTTTCCGGGTCAATGCGAAAGAAACAACCTCGCCGTAAGAATTTATATTCCATACACGAAAAGTTGACCCACAAGAAAAGCATTTAGGTTGTCATAAGGCAATATAAACACATTATTATTGCAGTCCAATTTTCACTTAACCATTGGAAGCGAAGTCGAAATTCTAATTATTTGTCTTCAAGAAAGTGCTGGTTTATAAGCAATTACTGACAAACATAAAAGTTAAATTTGCTATACAATAGTTTATACCAGAATACCCGTTACTTTTGAAGAGCGCGGTACTGAATTCCCCAAAGCAACTATATATATAATGGTTATGAGGTGAGAACTGTCTAGACGTCAGCAGTGGTCCATAGGTCTTTTCTGTGTGACTAGCGTTCCCGTCTCGTTCCAAAGGCCCCTCCTGAGAGAGCACCTGCCCCACGTCCGTTGGAAACCCTAACCCGCACTCAAACGGCATAGCGACCGTTAATGAGCGGCTTCTGGCGCAAGCGGTGGACGATACTTTCGCGCGTATATCTCTGGCGCCTCATTGGCTGCCATAATTGTAATGAGTCACGCAAGCTCGGACTGTAATGCCAGCTTTACCTGAGGATCTGGCAGACAAGCTGGCCTCCAACCTCAAACGCACATGCATCCCGGCAGGGTGCGTCTCAAAATTAACAACAGCAATTATTCTTAGATTTTTTTGCTGATATTTTTTTATCATACGGATTATTCGGCAACAAAGTTTAGAATGTTTTAGTACCATTAACACAAGACAAAAGTTAAAATGAGAATCTGCAGTATTTTAAAGGAAATTATTAATTTACGATTGTGGCATTTCTATAAGTTTTGACTTTCAACTTCATAATTGTTCCAAGCTATGATCATTACGAAAAGTGAGAATCCACCTTTACTTGCAGCGTTTCCGCCATGATATCACGGAAACTCTAGGTATCCCCTATCATGGGCGTCCTCTTAATGGGGAAAGAGAAGTTGGTGGGGGGGGGGGGGGGAAGGGACTTCTGCCATTGGGATCATGTTGAATACTTTTGTTTCATGGGGATGATTAGTTCTTAACGATTTTTATCTAGGGCACGCGTTCATTTCTGTTTTGAATTAACAAAGGGAAACGAGACGCAAAATTTTCTACTTCGCCTTGATTAGGAAGAGTGGACGCCCATAGACATGATTGGGGTGGGTTGTTTTACCTCTGAGCGGCACTTTTTTGCACACCATGGGCTAAATGGCCAGGTCACACGGACCCCGACAGCTCAGAGAAGGTTGGGGGAGGGGACCCACTGGAACAGCTGTTGGGAGACAGATGGTAGCCTCCCGTCAAGGCCATCCAGCGTGTTCTTTAACGTTGGGTTGTTTTACCTCTGAGCGGCACTTTTTTGCACACCATGGGCTAAATGGCCAGGTCACACGAACCCCGAAGGCTCAGAGAAGGTTGGGGGAGGGGGCTCACTGGAACGGCTGTTGGGAGACAGATGGTAGCCTCCCGTCAAGGCCATCCAGCGTGTTCTTTAACGTTGGGTTGTTTTACCTCTGAGCGGCACTTTTTTGCACACCATGGGATAAATGGCCAGGTCACACAGACCCCGAAGGCTCAGAGAAGGTTGGGGGAGGGGGCTCACTGGAACGGCTGTTGGGAGACAGATGGTAGCCTCCCGTCAAGGCCATCCAGCGTGTTCTTTAATGTGCACAGGGTGTGGCTCTCCCGCACACGGGAGATGGACGATGGACGGCGGCCTTTCCAAGCTCATCGGTGCCCCTTACTGACCGTGGGCAGGGCGGGGAATTTTGCGGAGATAAATCTCAACGCTGATCCAGCTGAGACTCGAACCTGGGAACTACAGATTACGAGCGTGGCGCGCTACCGACTGAGCTACCCCCGCCCCCATAGACATGATGCCTACTTATCATCCTTAACTGTCACACCAGGAAAAGAGCAACTACAGTTTCAAGCCAAAAAAGGAAATATGATGAATAAAACATATTTTGAAATGCGACTCCTGAGTTTTTACAGCCGACCTTAAGTTAGCTCAAAGTTTAAGATTCGCAGCTTGGAGCTCAAAACAATTTCCTCGAATTTTTGAACTGTTTATCTGCAATTGCAATAATTTTTCGAGTAAATGCGTTAAGACACCATGAATATGAAATTCGTCGTAGCTTAAATGAAACAAAATAGTATATTTCTGAAAAATTGTAAAAGGGAGGACCAAGAGACTGGATTTTATGAAATGTAAAAAGGTTTCATGTTTTTTTCCCCCTCTTTTACCATTATTAACATTCTGAAGGGGAAGAGGGGGGAGGAATTGCAACCTTGCCCTCCACCATAGATCCGGTCCTGCCCATCGTCATGTAAGCAGTAGCGGAAAAGAAAGAAAGACCTTACATATTATTTGGTAGCGGTTCGTGCTAACGAACACGTGAATCCCTAGGGAAAAAAGTAGTTAGAAACGGAGGGCGTTCAAAAAGTTCTTCACACGTGTCTGTAGATTTGCACTCATTCCTCCGAAGTTAACGAGCTATGACTTGTTTGAAAGCTTGTCTAAACTTGTCATGACGTGTTAACAACAAAGACCGTAATATTATTTTTCTCTTCCTTGTCGGTGCATAAAGTTCGGATCTATTAAATCTGTGCGTTGTTCCTATGGACACTACTAATGACGGGAAAGATTTTATATTTTCACAAGGAAACAGTTGGGGACGGTGAAAAAAAATTATGCCTATTTATCATAAATATATGAAGATCATGACTGTTCATATGGCACTCTTATGGGATGCATACGCAAATTCAGAGAAGGACGGCATAGCTTCGAAGATCGAAGGAAGGCCGTGAACGAGAGAGCCATTGCTGTTGTTCGTGAACTCATTAAGGAAAACCCACACATCACAGTTCAGGTAATAAGTTTAGATGTCAGTGTATCGATTGGCAGTGTGGAAACAATTATTCATCAACATTTAAAGTTCCGAAAGATCTGTATCAAATGGGTACCCCACAAACTGATGGAACAGCATAAAAGGGCTAGAGTAGACTCGTGCAAGGAGATGCTGGCAGTGTTTTAACCTAGTGACCCCAAACGGTTAACAGACATGACATCACAGGAGACATCGTTTAATTGCAATACAACTCCCAGAACCTGAAAGATCGACAACTATGTTTGGATTACAGAAGATGAACAGCATCTTTAAATCCTCCAAGACTTTCACTCAAGGGAGATGTTCAGAGTTTTTTTTCAATTTCCAAGCAGTGGTAGCCGTGAACATTTTAACTAGAAAAAATCATCATCATCATCATCATCATCATCATCATCATCATCATCATCATCATCATCATCATCATCATCATCATCATCATCATCATCATCAGCATCAGCATCATCATCATCATCAAGCAGCCATGGGCTACGGAGGTCCAACCAGACCGTGCAATTTAGTTCTCCAAGCAAGTCTATCCTGAGCTACATCTACTGCATCTGGCCACTGCACACCAATTCTAACAAGGTCCTGTTTGACATTGTCTGCCCACCGCATCCTAGGTCTCCCCTTCTTTCTGAGGCCTTTAGGCACACTGTTCATAACCATATTCGCCAATCTATAATTATTCATACGGGCAACATGGCCAAACCAACGGAGTCTCTCTCTGCACAATATGCTGCTTAAAGGAGGTTGCAAACTCCTTTGCCTAACCTCATCATTAGTTACAAAGTTGAACCACCTAATGCCCAAGATACTGCGTAAGCATCTGGAATCAAAAGCATCTAGTTTCCTGTTATCTTGTTTACAAAGTGTCCAAGTTTCTCTACCATAACTAACCCTAGAAAGAACCAAACTATTATACAGTCTAATTTTAGTCTTTAGGTGTATACGCCTATTTCTCCACACTCTCCAGAGATTCCTAAAAGTCCCGGCAGCAAACCCTATCCGTCTGTTAATCTCATGCCGCACATCACCATTATCTGTTACATAGCTCCCAAGATAATTAAACTGTGACACCTGCTCAAGACTGCAACCATTCAGATTAGCTGAATCACAGCCTGAATGACCAATTTTCATCACTTTAGTTTTCTCTCTGTTTATAACCAAACCTACTCTACTACCAGTCTCATCAACAGCTCGAATGAAAGAGTTCATCTCATCAACATCATTTGCCAAAACGGCTAAATCATCAGCATAATGCAAATCAGAAATTTTCGTATTTCCAGCCCATTTAAGGCCAAAATCTTTCACTTTAAGTGAATTTTGCATAACATAATCAATAACCAAGCTAAAGAGAAAAGGAGACAAAATGCACCCTTGTCGAACACCAGAAGTAATGCTAAACCAATTGCTACAAGCCTTACCAACTCTCACACACGACTCAGTGCTATTATAGAGAGCTTTCATTATATTAACTAACTTGTCTGGTATATTATATGATCTCACCATCAACCACAAATTATGACAATCAGCAGAGTCGAAAGCCTTTTTGAAATCAACAAGCTAGCAACCAAAGGTTTCTGAAACTCTAAACATTTCTCAAGAATCTGCTTAAGTGAAAATATCTGATCCATACATCCCCAATCACTTCTGAATCCACATTGCTCATCACGCAATTGCCTGTCAACCAGATTCTTAATTCTATTAAGCACAATCATGGAAAGAACTTTACCTGGAGCAGAGAGTAGGCTGATACCCCTATAGTTATCACAAGAACTGCGATCACCTTTTTTGAAAATAGGGATAATAATAGCTCTGGTAAAATCCTTAGGGACCATGCCTTTATCATAAAAGATATTCAAAATTTCAGTCATCCAAGTGGTAACTGAAACATTCGCAGCTCTAAGCATTTCCGTAGTAATTTCATCTACCCCTGGGGATTTATGAAGTTTAAGTTTAGAAAAAGCCAAAATAACTTCAGATTGTGTTATAGAGCCAACATTAAAGCCACCAATGCATCATCATCATTACAAACAATGGAAGTAGAACTAACCGCATTGTTTAGAATATCACTGAAATGCTCAGCCCACCTAGCCATGACAGAATCCTCACCTTCTATAACCTTACCTTGTTTATCCTTCAATCCCTGTATACCTGTTCGTTTTCTACCACACAAAACATTAACTATCAGGTACAGCTCTCTGCTGTTGTGCTGTCTAACTGCTTCCCCGGCTTTGTCAGCCAAACCATCAAGCCAAATATTCTTATCAGCAGCTAACTGATCCTTTACACATTTATTAAGTTCTCTGTAATGCTTTCTATTAGGACTAGTAGGGTATTGATTAAGGACATTCCTGCAGTTCTTTCGTTCCGAAATAATCTCAAGTGCCTTATTACTTAAATAATTCTGCCACCTCTGCTGTTTTTTTCCTAAAAGAGTACTGTTAATTTCAAGAAAAGCCTGTTTAAAATGGTCACATTCTTCCTCAACTTCAGTAGTAAGTAAACCATGACTGTCATAATGATAAGTAACCTATCATGGTAAGCTTTGGCTATAACTGGGTCTTTCAGAGCTTCAGTATTAAAAGCAAATTTTTTAATCCTAGCACAACACTTTTTAAGTTTAAGTTGCAAGACACTTTTAACAATGTATTGGTCAGATCAAATTTCAGCTCCCCTATATGACCTGGTATTCCTAACAGAACTAGCCCATTTGCTGTTAATTAATATATAATCAATCATATTCTTATGCAGCCCATCAGGTGAAACCCATGTGTACTTATGTATGTCGCGGTGTTTGTAATAAGTGTTGGTTATTCTGAAACCGTTGAGTTTACTTACCTGTAGGAGACGTTGCCCATTGTCATTGCAGCTACCAATACCCAAAGGGCCTATCACCCCTCCCCAAAGGTCAGAGTCAGTAGCAACTTTGGCATTGAAGTCACCTAGAATAAGAGTAATATAAGAAGAATAGAATAAAATAAGAGTCCCACATGTGTTCAATTCGATTCAAGTCCAGAAATATATCGAATACTTTATATTCAAGGAAATCGTCGATCAGTGATCCTTATGGAGGCTGGTTGTCAAAAGTGAAACGTTAAAAAGATGAAACCAGGGCCGAGAGCGTGCCTGAAAAGTCTCATATAGGGAGATAAAAATCGTGTGCCTGTATTGCTGATCATTCAGTGACTTCCTTAAAACAAAAAGCTGTATGCAGCCAGTCATCACCACAATAGAAATACCAGAATCCAGGGATTTACCTGGGATGAGGGGAAGGAACACCCTGAAACAGAAAATCTGGTCGTCTTATACGAAATCCCAAACTTGTCTCATCACCATCATTCTCAAGCAACCATGGGCTACCGAGGTCCAATCAGATTATGCAATTTAGTTCTCCGAACATATCTCCCCTGAGCTACATGGTGGAGGTAGCTTCGGTTGGTAGCGCACCAGGCTCGTAATCTGCAATTCCCAGGTTCGAGTCCCAGCTGGGTCAGAGTTGAGATTTATCTCCACAAAAATCCCCACCTTCCCATGGTCAATAGGGGACAACGATGGGCTTGGAAAGCCGTTGTCCATCGGATAGGATGTAAAGCCATGGTCCCGTGTACGGGACAGTCATACCCTGTGCACATTAAAGAACACGCTGGATGGCCATGACGGGAGGCTACCATCTGTCTCCCAATAGCTGTTCCAATGAATTCCCTCCTCCAACTTTTCTGAGCCTTCAGGCTCCTTGTGACCTGGCCATTTAGCCTATTGTGTGGAAAAAAAGTGCCGATCAGGGGTAAAACAACCCAATCCAACCTGAACTACATCTGCTGCATCTCGCCACTGTAGACAAATTCTAACAAGGTCCTATTTGACATTGTCTGTCTACCGCATCCTCTTTCTGAGGCCTTTAGGCACACGGTTCATAACCCTATTCGCTAATCTTTAGCTATGCATATGGGTAACATAACCACACTAATAAAATCTCTCTCCGCAATATGTTGCTCAGAGATTGCCAACTCCTTTGCCTAACCTCATTATTACTTACAAAGTTGAACCACCTAATGCCCAAGATAATGCGTAAGCATCTAGAATCAAAAGCATCAAGTTTCTTGTTATCTGGCTTTCAAAGGGTATAAGTATCACTACCATAACTAACTCTAGAAAGAACCAAACTATTATACAGCCTAAATTTAGTCTTAGGTAAATACGCCTATTTCTCCACATTCATGGATTCTTAAAAGTCCCAGCAGCAATCCCTATTCGTTTGTTAATCTCATGTCGTATGTCACCAGTATCTGTTACATACTCCCAAAATAATTAAATTGAGACATCTGCTCAAGAGTAAGTATTCAGTGATTACATTCGAAATTGCAGATGTTGTGCCTTCGTGGATCTCAACGGGGCTGCTGAAAATGTCCCCAGTACCCTACAGCATTCTCCATGCTAAAGTAAGAGTCGAAGTTATTCGCCTACTTGGCCTAGTCCGGGTTGCCCTGTGTTTGGCGATCAATGAACTATACTTATCAACCCAAAGAATGTAGAGGGAGAAGAAGTTAAGCTTCCATAGAGATTAATGTAAAATCGAGTATCGTGCATTTGGCGTAGAGGTGAAACGAACATTACAGGGGACGAACGCTTTTGTAATTACATGTTACTGTCAACTTCCATTCTCTTCGCTTTTCCTATGTAATAATTTCCCACTGATATCCTTGCAGGGTATATTAATATCAATTCTGTTTCCTGTTTCTATGCAACCAAGAAAGCTTCTAATTGTAATAATTTATTCTATAAATTAACTTCAGGCTAATTTCAAATCTTCTCTATCCGTTCAATTTATAATTGTTGGTTCAACGAAAAATAATTCCAATGGAGAAAATAAACCTTTATTAAAATCATGATATTATTTTTTTCAAATACAAAGTGCAGTTACTTTTTTCCTTTTTTAAAATATAAATTTTTTGATGCATAATTCCTTTGCCCCTTATTGTTTGCTTCCCAGCTTAAACAAATGCACGATACGAATCGAAACACCACTTGAGGTCGCCACTTACGCTTTGTCAAAGCTGAACCTTTTTTCCTTACACGTTCTTTGTTCAACCTAAGCAACCAAGTCTTCATTTATTGGCTGAAAGCCTAATAACTACTTTCTAGGTGTATTCAATACGCGAAAGAAGATCCAGTTTCCTTTCTAAATATAAATATTAATAAAACGATATTTTGAAATTATTAAATCGTGTTTGATTTGTAGGTATTATTTGATTTCAGAAATTATAAAACATCTTAGTGATACTAGTAATCACGAGATTGTTATAAACTGTATCTTATTTATTTTCATAACGTTATTATTCTTCTCTCCTGCAGATAAGCAGATGCTTTGCGGGTCATTTGTTTAAACTTTTGTATAACTAACATGAATATGAATAAAGATTATTATTATTATTATTGTAAATTTCAACATCGAATACATTACAGCTCATACGGAGCTACTGGAGGTGTCAAAATAAGATGTATGAAAGAGTAGATAGCTATTGATTCCCGAATATTTGTATGCGTTTTTTAATATATATTTTGTCACATGTAAAAACTATTTTGCTGATAATTTTTCGGAAAACCTTAACTTAGACATAAGCTAATATTTTTGTAATCTTACCTAGATCATGATTTCGATTCAGTAAGACCTGGGGCGACTGCATTTCAGAATTTGAAATATGAATTACAATACGACTCTGTAAATTAAAATTAACTTATTCCAATTAATGTATTTTAACGATATTATTTGAATTACATTTCTTTCCAAAGAACGCTTCATATCCATTGCATACTTTAGTAGTCATGTAATGCATTAAATGCTAATGTGGCCATTTTCTGAACAACGGTTAAGAACACGAGAAAGTGAATTACGGCTGAAAATTTCAAATCTAATTAAAATTCTCTCTGCTTGAGGGGGTATTTTTTTTTAATATAAAGGAAGTTTGTGTGGAAAGCTTTCTCTTAAAATAATTCAAGCAATTGTTAAGTTCTAATATAAAAGTAGATTTACAGCTCAAATAGATGAAACAAGCTGAGAAAAGGTTAGCCATCGGTGGTGAAGTGGCAGCATAACAGGCAGGTTTCCTGGAGACGTGGGTTCGAAACCCACTCAAGGCAAAACAAATTTTTTTTTTCAGCTCATTATTTCATGAATGATCTCTCGATTTTACACCGTGTATTGGTTAACTCTACATATAACTTGTTTTTCGGAATTTAGTTTATTGGTATTTTCAAGTGGTTTTAATAAGAATTGTGAAAAATTGGTTTATTTGAAAGAGGTAAACGTAGATGAAGTACTTGTAGATAATTACGATTGTTTTTGTAACGAACTCATCGCGATAGATACTGTTAACCTAAAGCGAATGAGTGTTGCTGAGAGTGAGCCATAAATCAAGATACGATTCTCACATATTGCCTATTGATACACGTAGGCATTGCTAATGGTATTCTGGACAGCGCCGTAATATGGGTGAGGCAACTCTAGCCACTGTATGCATTTTAAGAAAAATTTAGTTACTTAAAAATCTGTCCTTTAAACTTTTCAGGATATTTGTCGTATGTTAGATATCTTGCAAATTTATTTACAATTTAATACATAGAAAATCTGCATAAAAATCATATATTTAATAGTTATTATTTATGATATTTCCTCTTTCGATTTCTGTTTCATTATATAGATTTTTTTTGTGTGTAATATACTAGAAATCAATTCGTGTCATCGTCACCTTTTGATTTCTAGCTGGTCACTCCGACCCTTATTTGACCTTGAACACAACACTGGATCTGAAAATTCCTCTCATTTCTGAGTACTACTGCATCACTAGCACCATTCACCAATTTTTAGCTCTCCAGAACATGTATATCGAAATTTGACCTTGAAGGACCTAGCGCACCCAAAATTTGGCAAAATTACTGAGATCTACGACTCTGAATGCTTCCGGGAACCAATCAGTCAGTCACACACAATCGTTATATCATATACTAGAAATCCGAGCCTTCGGCACCTCTTGATTTCTAGGTGGTCACTTCGACCACATTTGCCCTGGAGCGCAATATAGGATCTGAAGATTTCTCTCATTTCTGAGATGCACTGCCTGAAATATCCAAAATCCACCAATTTTTTTGCTAACACCGCTACATCGAATCTGATCTCGAAAGACCTATCGAATCCAAAATTTTGCAACATTTACGAGATCTACGACTCAAAATACCTCGAGGCATAAATTTTCGGCCCTCTAATACTAGTAGATCGGAAATTCCATCGATTCCTTTAACTTCGAAGAACCCACCACATCCAAAATTTTGCAACATTTCCGATTTGTACGATTCAAAATACCCTCAAGAACCAATTTTTAGCTCTTTAGCACCGATAATATCAATTTGACCTTTGACCTCAAAGAACCCTTCGGATACGAAATTTCGTAACGTTTACGAGATCTGCAATCCGAAACATCCCCAGACACTAATTTTCACGTTTCTACCACTCGTAGATCACTGCTTGGAGGACACGTCGGAAATCAAATTTGAGATTTTTCCCGAGATTTACGACCAGGTTTGCCATTAGGGGCAAATTTTCAAAGCTCCACTATTTCTGCATCATAGCTAGAGTTAGCGTGATCCCCAGTCAGTCACTTACAATCATCTACAGGGGCATAGCGAAGAGGACTATGGTTGGGGGGTGATCTAAAATTTTACAACTCGGAGATCAAAATTCGGAGTGACCATTGACTTCGGAGATCAAATTTAGTGAGTATATATGTATGTATATTTATTTTGGTCTCTCTCAAGATTCCGTCCAAGAATTTCGTTCAGGGGGGCTACATTTTGTCTAATCTCTTAGAATTTACCACCTCACCAAGATTTCTCTAAGTTTTCCACATCTTGTTAACTCCCGTTGATTTTTCTGAACTCGCTATAATTTTACAGAACAAATATAAATCTTTCCATCTCACTTCAATTGTATCAAGTCACGTGCAATCATGCCAATTCGCCTGGATTTATCCAAGGAGTCTAGATTTTGTAAACTCTCCAAGATTATGACAAATTGTCTCGATTTTACTAACTCTTTCACAAGTCATCTGTATTTTACCAAATGGCTTCGAATTTTGCCAACTGCCCTAGTTTTGCCAAGTTGTATTGATTTTGTCAACTCTCCTTAATTTTACAAAAACAATCCAAATTTTCCCAACTCATCTGTATTTTACCAAGTGGCTTCGAATTTTGCCAAATCTCCCTTATTGTACAAAAAAATCTCAATTTTTCGGAACTCACCTGGATTTTATTATCGCTTCGAATTTTGACAACTTCGATTTACTTTAGGTGGAATCCCCGTATAGCTACGCCCCTGATCATCTATTAAATATGATGGTTCGCGACTATTCTTTTTGTGTTAAATATACTTATCATAGTACAACTTTATTAGTTCATAAATCCATAATTAAAGCCGAAGAATTATTCAGAATTAGCAGATTTACCCGGCGTTGCTCGGGTCTGAAACTCTTTAGAATGTAGAATAGATGGCACTCCCCACGTCGCAAGCTTTCATTTGGCACAGAAATTATGATCAATCCCTTCCAGTTCAATTTTTCCCCTCTTCTAGAGAAGAAATGAACATTTCGTGGTACCCTTATGAATCTCCTCCATACGTCAGAAGTTTCTAAACCAAAAAACGGGATTGTCTCGCTCATATAATCGAACTTTTCAAATCATTTCGTACGCATCAGAGTTCCTCGGCACACTTTGCCAGGTAGATGCAACTTTATCGAAAAATTTATTAAGAAAATTAAATATGGTCCGAGATGCCCAAAAAATTGTATAAATAGTACTCAAAATTATTATGGAAAAGAAAACTAACATATATTAAAACTTTTAATTTTAACATACGAGATATACGTTTAACTTTTAAATATTTTTCAAATTCAGTTAATTATTTTAATTTCCGATACGAATTCTTAGTTTTTGAAGCTTTTATTTCAACAAAGAATCTAGAATTCCACTAGTGTTAAATTTGGAAAGATTTCAATATCCACGGACGCTCACGCTCTTGACCCAATGAACTGAACGAGTTTATCACGAAAAATCAGAGAAATTAGTTTGATGCATTCATGATTTCAAATTAACTGTTGCCACCAATAATGTTGTCTATGGGGATTTTGAGAAATTCGAACTCGCCAACCCAATTTTGGTTGACCCTAGCGGGTTTGCATCCTATATTCTCCTGGGTGAAGAGAATGTTCATGCAAAGTTTGGTGCCTCTAGGTCTACTGGGGGTCGAATGCATAAGCGGACACACACAAACTTTCTTTATATATATATTAGATTAGGGGTTCTCAACGCCGGGGGGGGGGTTACGCCTTGAGAGCTCAAAAGTCGCAAGATCTGGTAACAAAGTAAAAATAACCAGTTACAATATAATTATAGTTTTATTTATCTGTACAAGGGGTACGCCAGTTCCATACACATTTCCAGGGGGGTACGTGAAGCATAAAAGGTTGAGAACCATTATATTTAGGTTATTGCCTCGGTTCCGTGATACGATAGTTCAGACAGATTTTGTAAATTTGCGTTTGATATCTGTAGTGACTTACAAGAGTATTTATTCTTTGCAAGTTTATTCCACAAAGTTTTTAAGGCTTATTGATTGGATTATTCAGTCTCTGTGGAATGAAAGTTTATTAAAAAATATGCATTGTTTGGATCAATTCTCACGAGTCGATTTCCCTGTACGATATACTGCCCCACCAGTTTAGAAGCTCACGAGCCGAGCCGCCAGTGATCATAATTACGAGACTAAAACTAGCCACTTTGTTCAGATCATTGAAATGCTCAGCCCATCTAGCCATAATAGAATCAGCTTCAATAACCTTACCATGCTTGTCCCTTAATCCTTGTGTACCTGTCTGTAAATCAAATATTTTGTGGAAAAATTTCGCCGACACACGGGACTTGAGCCCGTCTCTCTCCGGAAAAAGGCCAAAGTATTCTACCATTGAACTAACGCCAACTTTCCCATACAAAACATTATCTGGTACAGCTCTCTGCTACCAAACAATACAAAGTTATCGAGCCAAAAATTCTTATCAGCATTCAGTTGATCAGTTACACATTCATTAACTTATTTCTAATGCTATCTGTTAGGACCAGTAGGGTATTGATTAAGGTTATTCGTGCAGTTCCTTCTTTCAAAAATAAGCTCCAGTGTACCTAAAAGAGTACTGTTAGTTTCTAGAAAAGCACGATTAATACGATTGCATTCTTCCTGAACTTCAGTAGTAAGTGAATCACAATTATCGTTATGACTAAGTAACCTACCGTTGCATACTCCCAGAGGCTTCTCCATTCCAATTATGCCCTCCGATGAGCTATGGTTAGTGGAATGCACAATACAGATCTTCTAGCATAATAACCCTTTTTCACGAAGTTGTCAGGACACTCAGGATACTGTGCTTCCTGTGGTAGCCGACAGGTCCGACACAACATAGTTCGACGATATTCTGTTGTGCCTTGCAGTTAGGGACAACAGGCGATCATCTTTTATATTCAAACTTTGGCATTTTACATTAAAATTCCAGTTTTATTAATTCAAAGATTTTGGCATTCATATATCAACATAACTTCAGGCATCAGATTGTCAAGAGGATGGTTAAATGGCTTCCAGATAACGGAGGTGCTGATAGTTTAGAAAGAACAGGATGATGGCAAAGTTTAATGACAATACGTTTATAATTCTACATGCAGTCAACAGGACCAAACAAAAGCCTTTGCTCAAAAGTGGTTGACTACTATGTCCAACCTCAAGATTATTTACATAGATTACCTAAAAAACCAAATGTTGGGCAAATATTTGGAATTAAATTCATAGTTCCCATTCATAGCTTTTAGATAGTCCATGACAAATTAAGTGAATTGGTTAAAACACATGCCAATGATATTTAGCCACTGTGTGATCTAACACTTATTAGGGTGCAACTCTTCTGAATAGAGCACTACTCTCTAATTGGATAGGGCACTTGTTTTCAGTTCGATATAATTTCAGTAAAAAATATGAAACAAAAACAATTACAAAAAACACTTTATTGGCATGACAATGTAACACTGAAATAAAGATCTGATAAATTGATACGAAGCTAATAAAATTATTTCAAGGGTAAAGTGTAAATCTCTGCACTTTTCACTCCACAGCGAGTGAAAAAATAATGTCTATATAAATTTATTTCCATCACTGTCTTGAGTCAATTTTGCATTTAGTACTGATTAGCAATTTGATGATTGTACGAAGCATGCTTTGCTCCAACAGCCAGCCCAATAGCAAAACTGTATACTCTAGAATCAATAATCACTCCCTGTTCACTGAATTCTGAAATAAAATGTTTCAATTAACAGGATGCTTTAAATATAAAATATCTTGTTACACATTCAAAATCACGAAACATAAGAGCACAGAGGTACCAACCTGGGGCAATTTATGGAATAGGAAATTGCAAACAACCCAAGTACATTACAATCATTACAATTGCTGAACTCTTTATATGTAAATTTCTAAATTACGATAAAGATTACAAATTTTTATTTTATTTATTGTGAGAATGGTTTTGTACAATATTACAATAATTATCTGAAACTAATATGAATCATTCAACAAGGAATTTTTCTCATTAATCCAAATTCCTCAACATTAAAATCTGGTACTTTTAAAGTTTTCTAAAATGTGATATACTTCTGACAGATATTGATAACTTATACTCAGCAAGATTTAAATATATACTTTTCTTCAAAACATTTGTTAAAGCAGAGAGGAAAAGTTTATATTAGACAACATCCCACTTCATTCCTGATGCGATCTTGCCTTCTTCCTCTCACCCATCCCTTTTTTTCTAAAGGCCAGCTTCTCATTCCAATAATTAATGTAACAGGTGAATAATCGTTTTCAGCACTAAAATATGCAAATTACGTACAATCCAAATAAAATAGTTGTTTCATACACAAAAAGAATGCAAAAGCTGATCAAGAACTGATTCAAACGATTCCTTGCAGAAAATTGTGAAAATATATTTTTGCTATCCTGAAAATTTATAATTTTTAAATATACATAATTTACTACCTACTAATGATGGCCTGCAGATGAAAAGAATGCTGTCTCACTAAAGGTTAAATTGCAACAGTGAAATTAATTTTTACATTTCATCCCCCCCCCCCCCCAACTTACTGTGTACACCTAATTTCTAACAAGTTGGATGCATTCTTCAAAAAAATCCTGTTAGTCGTATAAAGTATAGTAGTATAGTTTAAAAAAATCCTAATTAGTTGTATACAAATTTCTCATCAGAAATAATGCAAATGTTGGAATATGCATTGTAGTCCTAACCTAGCCTATTTAATTTTATTCTTTTATTATGGCTATACTTTGGTTAATTCTTTATTTGTGTACATTTCATAAGTGTGTTAGAAATAAAAATGCAGTTTTAATACATGGTAGGTACAGAAAAAAAGTAATAAATATTGAAAATGAGAAATTGTAGTAAAAGGTATGTAATGAAGATGACTAAGCATATTTATTTACAAGCGTATCTATTCTACACAAGTTATAATCTTTAACCAATCAGGGTGCATTTGTATACACATGCATTATCAATTAACAAATATTAAAAAAAATTATTTTCATTATTCACAAATATATTACATACAAATATTAAAAATTTAACTGTAACATCTTACCATTCAATCTTGGTAATAGTTCATGAATAGGAATGTGGATTACTTCAATGAATTCTGAAATTAAACATTTTTCATTATAAAAAAAAAGAGATTGAAGAAAACTTTTATTACAAATGTTTTTTTTTATCAAATATGTTAAAAAAATTGCTTGAATAGTTTAAGGTATCGGAAAATTCTTGTTTGACATTGTCCATCGCATCTCAGGTCTCCCCCTTTTCCCTGAAGCCTTTGGGCACACTACTCATGATCCTGTATGCATAGCTGCAGATTGGCATTTCCCAATCTGCAGCTATGCATACAGGCAACATGGTGAAACCAATGCAGGCTCTCTGCACAAAATGCTGCTCAAAGGAGGTTGAAAACTCCTTCTAACCTCATTACTTACAAAGTCAAACCACCTAATGCCAAAGCTACTGTGTAAACATCTAGAATCAAAGGCATTAAGTGTCCTGTTATCCTGCTTACAAAGGGTCCATGTTTCACTACCATACCTAACCTTGGAAAGAACCAAACTATTATAGAGCCTAATTTTAGTTGTTAGGTGATAAATTAGGTGTTGAATTCACATAATGTATGTTTGAACTTGTTGATTAATACAGTGGGATAGAATTTATAATCATATAAACTTTTATGTTTTTATTTATTTAGTTAAAAACTTTATATTAAACCTAAATCTGATCAGCTCACTAAAATACAATAATATATATATTTTTCTCTTTAAAACCAAATTTACCTTGAGATTATTTCTATATTTTTTTTGTTATATTTTGTGACTTAGAAATGGTTTCACTATTCATGAGAAGATTTCGGCTATTCATGCCAACCTACACTGTACATCCATTCCACATTAACAGTGACATTTTTCAGTATTCATGGGCAATTAGCATCTTGCAATCATTGAGTGTTCATCAATTACTTTAAGTGTCATATTTTATTGAATTATACCTCCTTCAGATTATGGATATTTAACCTTCACTGGCATACCATTTTTCAATAATGGAGGCAACTCATAAGCAAAAACATTTATACAATATATTGTGGTATTAAATTTTTTTGAAATAGCAGTTCAATTTCATTTTTTGATACAATTATTACAAACAATGAGCAAAGCTGATTGTATTTAAAATGTACTGCTTCCCTAGTTTCTCTGCAAAAAACAATGTGCTTTAAATTTAATGCCAGTTGGCAACCACAAATATTTATACATCTATATTTGATTAAGAGGCCTAGGTTGCATGTACGTCTTTGCTTTAGATAATCCATTTTGAATGCTTTCAAAATAAAACAGTCGTACAATTATATCTGCATCTAAAAGGATGATGAAAGTAACAACATCATAGTAGCATGAAATGGCACCCACCTCCATCTGATTCACTTTGTTTGGGAGTAACATTTACTGGATCATCCCCATTTATCTACGAAAAAGTAAAGAAATATATTAAACTTAAAAATACAAGAATTTGACTTATATTTAAAATTATTCTGTAATAAAATCAAAGATTTATTGCAAGTTTTTGCTTGCATGAATAGTTTGGGCTTATTTACATCCACTATTAAATTTTTTTGCACACAATGGACTAAATAGCCAGATTAAAAGGACCTGAGGGCTCAGAAGCACACAGACAAAACAATTCTGTGGAATAGAGCACAAGAGTTGATGTTATAATCATAAGCAACAAAAATTCTTTTAAAAGAATAGATTAAAACTGCGCATTTTGAAATATTCAGTTGGAGTCCAGTTGTGGAATTTAGTCAAATCTGACTATAGTAAATGACAGTTGTTAATTGAGTCAGTCTATAAAATTTTACATAATCTGTGTACATTAGACAACTATAAGAACTAAGTATATTTGGTAGATCATTAATGAAAATGATATGGCCGAGTGGTTAGCGCACTTGGCTACTGATCTAAGGGACCTGGATTCGAGCCCTGGGATGTATGCGTCATTTTTCTGCTGAGGTCCTGCCATACTCTCAGATCTTCTACTATGGCATATAAACTGACAGGCTCCTGTCAGACCTCTGTGGCAAGCAGTTGCTTGAGGGGTTATGTTTTTTAATAAATAACAATGGTCCCAGATTAGAGCCTTGGGGCACCCCTGAGCTACTAAAAATCTTGCAGGAAAACCCAGAACCTTAAGCAAACATAAAGAGATCTAACATAAAAAAAGGAGTAAAACCATTCAACTAGATTACAACTAAAACCGATTTCAACTAACTTGTTCAATAATAATCTGAAATAAATTTTATCAAACACTTTTGAAGAGTCAATATAAATACATCTAATTGACTATCACAATCAAATGAGTAATATTTTTACTAAGACATAGTAGATTGGAAATCAGCAAAAATTTAGGCAAAAATCCATGTTGGTTTAGAAAAAACCAATTTTTTAGTTCTTGTAAAATTTTTGTATGTATTATGGATGCAAATATCTTAGAAAATGATGATAGAATAGCAATAGGTCGATAATTTTTGATATCATACGTTTCGTTTTTCAATTATGGGTATAATTTTAGATTATTTCCAAGCACTTTGTAAAACTTAGTGGTTCTTTGAGAGATTAAATAATATTAAAAAAGGGTAAACAAAACTATCAGCACATCCCTTAATAATGAAAGGAGGAACCTCACAGAGGCCAACTGACTTTGATCCTTTTAAATGTTTAATAGCCTGTCCGATGTCATCAACAGTTGTTTTTGTAATGGTAACAAGATCGAGAATATTAATTTCTTTATATATGGAATCAAAATTATCACTGTTGTAGGGAGTGCTTGAAATATAAACCGATTTAAATTAATTGGCAAAAGTATCACCAATGGCTTTAAAATTAAGCAATTCATCACCTTGATATTTCATATAGCATTAAATATTATCTCTCCTGTGTTATTTCTTTTACAAAAATTCCAGAATTTCTTAGGGTCAGATCTTACTTCATTTTCAACCATAGAAATATATAATTCTTATAAGCTGATTTCATTTTCTGTTTTATTAATCACCTATACATTTTAAAATTATTAAAATTTGAACTGTCGTATTTTTTATACTGTTTATGAAATTTGATATTTTTGATAATCTCTGGAGGTACTAACATGAGAATTTCCCTTTATTAACCTCACATTTAGGAACACAGTTAATAAATCTAAATAGTGTATTATAAAAAAAAAGAGACAGTGTAATCAATATCATCAAATAATTTCAGAGCATTCCAATCCAGGCCACTAAAGAGATCATACAATAATAAGTAATCAGCCTTCCTATAATTATATATAGTAACATCGTTATGGTTGTTTACTAATTACACTGTAATGTTATTGTAAGACATAAAATTCAATATACTAGATTCAACTGGAGAGTTTGTTCTGTTTAGGTAGTAACGTAGATTGTTCCAGTCAAGAGATGGAACATTAAAATCTATAACGATTAATATTTCATGGTCATGAATTTCTGAAAGCAATTAGAGACTTTGGAAAAAAATCCTTAGAAACATTGGTAACAGGGTGGAAATAAATTACTGCGATATACAATTTCTTATTATTAGGAAAAACAACTTTAAGGATAATACTTTCAAAATTTCTGTTGCCACTTAATTCAATACAAACAATAATCTTCTTTATCGCAATCAAAACGTCCATACCACAACTTAGGTTAGTAATTCGGTATTTCTGTCTGATCCAAATACATTGTAACTGTCATCAAAAAGTTCATTGTTGTCAATACCCTCATTTAACCATGTTTCAGTAAGACAAATAATGTCATAATCAGAAGACAGAACAGAGGTATACAGGTCAGAGGTTTTCTTCATAGACATCTGATATTCTGATAATAAATGTTAATATACATATCAAACTCAGAAAATAGAAAATAAATGTATAAAAATTATATAAAAGTTAAAATTATTTAATTAATTGTAGATCATCCAAGTTAATTATCCTGAACACTTGTGATCTTTCCATTTCTCTCATAAAAATCTTTCCTTCTTTCACCAACAAATTTATACTTCAGTTCTTTCTGAAATTTCTTCATTTCATGCAGTAGTTTTTTTGGTTTCTTGTGTTAGGTGTTCATTAATGTACACTTTAGCATCATCCATATCACCATAGATGGCCTTAGAAGTTAAAGCTTCCTTGATTTTGAATGAGCCGTCCATTTTTCTTTTCCTTTTCGTGAAGTTGGACAATGATTGATCTATTCTTTTCTTTGTTTTTGGATGGAACTCTATGGGCAGCTTGCACAGCAGTTTATGTTCAATCTGAAGGCAGGTGGAATTTTTATTTACAATTGCTTCAGTGTTCTCATATTTAGCTTCTGGTATTCCCAAAATTTCCAGATTGTTTATTCTGCTGTAATGTTCTATGCTATTGATTTTTTTTTATCTCAGATCCTTAACTTCCTTCTTAAGTGCAAAATTTCCTTCGTGTAGCTCTTCATTTCGTTTCCTTAATACTTTTATTTCTTTTGCAACTTCTGAAATAATTTTTAGGAAATCATCCACTTTATTGGAACAAAATACTGAGCTTTGTTTGCATTCTCTGAGCTCTGTCAAAAATTCCTTCTTAAATTCCTCGAATTCATTTTTAAAAGCGAATGTTTGCTTTCTTAATGCATCTTCAACAATTTTTGTTATGTCAGAGTTTCTGCTCGATCCAACTCTGGTATTACTATCACTTTCAGTAGTTTTCCGATTTGCATTCATTGCATCTCCATCTCATTTTTCTCTCTGAATTCATTTTTTGTAGCTGCTTTTCAACCCCTTGACAAAAATAATGAAATTGAAATAGGCAATTTCCTACACATTTCAGCACTTCTGAAGAGTTGAGGATTTCCTTTTGGCAGTTTCCACAAATCGGATTCTCCATGATGCATAATACAGTAGTATGCCACTGTGCCAAGTCAGAGATGAGGTGTTGGCCAAGCTGAGGGATCATGTTATGTCAAAGTCACAAAGCCTGCACTGCACCACAGGTCTAGTGACTCCTTGACTTTCTTTTTTGCAATGCACACCATACATTTTCTGTTTGGTTATGGAACTTTGGTTAATTAATTAGTTAATTAATGCTAGTTTAGCCAATTCTCTGATCAGAGCAGTAGCTATAATGGTACAAAGGAATACGACCTTACCCAAGTTGGCACAGGATGAGTCCCCCCCCCCCCACATATAAGTGGAATAATTCCATATCTATTTTCTTAAATAATTAAATGTATCTCTAAATTAATTTCAATCAATGCTACCATAGGAATGGTATCAAACTGCCACTAACAGTGATAACTTCTTTCATTCCTAAGACAGTAATATGAATAATTTGTTTTGCTCATAATCCTACACAATATCTCATTTTTAATTACATACCTTAAAACAAGGGCATAGCTACCCTAGAGGAAAACTGTGCCAAGGTAGCTATGCCCCTGGTTTAAGTTATATAATATATATATAGCCCTGAGCCTCAAGGGGTTAAATGTGCCTCTATAATATAATTATCATTATATGCACTGCACTGATTACAATTTAACATTACATTAATATACACTCAGTAATCACTGAATTATGACCCCTTCACTTATGTTCTGTCAATGGGAAGTTAATTGTGAAGATCTATAATTTCTAAAATATGTGATTTATGAGAAAATCTGGCTGAGGAAATTTTAAAGATCTAAATCAAATCTATCTAAATTTCTATATGGGCTCTAAAAAGTAGAAAATAAACCTAAAGCATATCAATGGTGCAATCAGTCATAGAGTTCGTAATGACTTAAAGGAAGATAGGATGCAGGCTATCTCGCTGAGTAAGTAAATTAGTGTCCGCACCATCAATATGTTTTGGGTATATTTTCTACTTTTTAATGGAATAATACGAAGATAGGTATTTTTTAATTAATTTTTTTTTGTCACTAAAAACACCTATATTCTGAAACTCATTTGATATATGATTCGAACATCAACTACATTTTTCCTCCCTTTTGATCATGCTTGAGGTAGCTCATGACATTTGAGACATCACAAGCTTCAATTTGAGATATCATTCATTAAAGTTTAACCCCAAGAAAATCAGTCCCCCCCCCCCCCCCCCGCCTCTTATCAGAGGCTAGAATAGTAGAGGCAAAATTAGAAAAAGTTTATGATGGTCATTATATAAGCTCTCATCTGACACCTAACTTGTAACTGTAGGCCACATTCAAAAGATATAGTAGAACAACTTTCACATTTCCTGTTTTTTAGGTAGGGGAGAAAACATGGGGGGATCATTTTTTAATAACCTACGACACTTCCTGCATCAGAAGCTTTCATTTAACATAGAGTTTGTTACTTTCCACCCTTGTGGTTCTGCAGATATAGCAGAGAACAATCATTTTCACATTTCCCCTTTTTTAGGGGGGAAGCAAGCTTAGGGGTCAATTTTTTTATAGCTTATGACACTCCATGTCAGAAACATTCATTTGATATATAGCTTGTTACTTTCAGCATGTTTTATGGTGATATAGCAGAATAGTTTTCATATTTATCTTTTTTAGGAAGGAAGAATGCAAGGGGGAGGGGTTAATTTTTTATAGCTTATGACATTCCATACATCAGAAGCTTTCATTTTACCTACAGCTTGTTACTTTTGGCATGCGTTATGAATATAAAGCAGAATAGTTTTCATATTTCTGTTTTTTAGTGGGGAAGAAAGCTTGAGGGTGCTAATTTTTTTATATCTTACGACACTTCATGCATCAGAAGCGTTCATTTGACACATAGCTTGTTATTTTCCACATTCATGTTCAAGAGATATAGGGGAACAATAGTTTTCATATTTCATCCTTTTTTTAGGAGAGGAGAAAGCTTGGAGGGCAGTTTATTTTTATAGCCTATATGGCACTCTCCACATTTCACATATCGTTAAGTTTCTCCTTGCATTCGAAAGATATGGTGCAACAACTGTTTGGACAAATCCACAAATTGACAAACTGGCAAATGTCAAGCAAAAAGCAATAGGAAGATAGGTAAAAATTAAATGAATATTGAAGGAATAATTTACACAAACTTTCCAAATATGTAGTTATTTATGAAATGGTTTGAAATACTTATTTCCGTTTCTATTAACCTCAAAAGTAAATCCTTTTGTCCAGCATTACTGTTCTAAAATATTTAAGCTTTTATAACTCTTTAAATACTTAAGGAATATTGTTGAGAAATTGACAGATAAATTGAGATCTTCAATTTACTTTCAATCACATTTTTGCATAAAGCATTTATTTAAAAAGTTATAGAGTTTCAAAGTCTGCATCCCATTGACATAACATGGGGTGGAGTGTCATAATTCACTGATCACTAAGTGTATATCATTTTCTGTTCAATAGAGTTGAGTTGTGCATACGAAAGAGAAGGGGGTTTTCTTACTAACTTGTACCTTGTTACCCCCTTATAATGTATAAAATTTATACATTGAGAAACCAGGATAAGCCTGATAGAACTTCCAGATTATCTTGTTCTTTATGTTGAGGAACCCCTAGTTCCTTTAGGATGTTTGGCTTTAGAGCAAAGAATTTGGTTCATGAGTAAGATTCAAATTCCAGATCAGTCAACAATATTTTCCTTCCAATTTATGTTACCTTTTTGCTGAAGTCTTATATTCCTCACCCATTTTTTTTTTTATAACATATTAGATTGAGACTCCTGCAAGACCTCTCTGGAAAGTAAGTTGCATGAGAAAGAGTAGAAGTAGGAACATCATCATCCTCAAGCAGCCATGGGCTATGGAGGTCCAACCAGACGGTGAAGTTTAATTCTCCAAGCATATCTGTCCTGAGCTACATCTGCTGCATCCGACCACTGCACACCAATTCTAACAAGGTCCTGTTTGACATTGTCTGCCCACCGCATCCTAGGTCTCCCCTTCTTTCTGAGGCCTTTAGGCACACTGTTCATAACCCTATTCACCAATCTATAATTATCCATACGGGCAACATGGAAAAACCAGCAGTCTCTCTCTCTGCACAATATGCTGCTTAAAGGAGGTTGCAGACTCCTTTGCCCAACATCATTAGTTACAAAGTTAAACCACCTAATACTCTAGATACTACATAAGGGAGTTGAGTATTATAATAAAAAAGAAAACAATACCTCAACAGTCACAACCTTCATGGTGCAATTTGAGAGACCGGGATCAAGGGCAGTCACTGAAAAACAAATTGAAAAATTCAGAAGAAATAATATCATTTTACATTTTTGCAATTATGGCAATCCACAGTATATGTTATCATAAATTAAAAAGCTATTGCTGATAACATTACATAATTTGGTCCCCAAAATATAAGGAAAAATATTTTTTAAATACCTAAAATACACATCTTGTGCACATTAGAAAATTTTCATATGATTTGGTAGGAAAAAAAGTGTTCTGAATAGAAGCAAACAAATGAGATAGCACTGTATCTAAGAAGTGTTTGAAAGGTTAAAAAGTTTAGGAATAACAGATTATTAAAGTTACAGTTGTTCAAATCTCTAATAATAATAACTACCCTTTCAAGTAGCCACTTGACATAGAGGTCTGACAGGAGTCTGTCAATTTATATGCCATAGTAGAAGGCCTGTGAGGATGGCAGGTCCTCAGCAGAAAAACAACATGAACATCCATGCCTTACCCAGGTCCCTCAGTTCAGTAGCCAAGTATGCTAACTTCTACACACTATAAAATTTAATAATTCATGCAATTAAGCAATTTGAAAAGCTTTTTCCTGGACCAAAACAATAATGAATTTTGAAATTACAACCACTATAAAATGGAAATCAACAATTTAGGATTTGTTTACACTTATTTGCTTAAAAATAATAAAAAAAACTGAAGGATACTATAAAAATATCAATATTTTAACATTTTTCACTCTTAATTATTGTTAATCATTCAAACTGCAATATTATCTTAACACTTAAGAGAACTTTGCTTAGGTGTAAAATGCTTCAGTTAAAAACACTAAATATACTGACACTGAAATCTCTTTATTCCAAAAGAGTGGTTGGATTAGTCTAATATTTAACACAAGCATCTAAAGACTAAAAAATGGTTTTGTTCCTCCTAAAGTTTGCTACAGTAGTGAAACCTGAACCCTTTGTAAGCAAGATAATGAGAAACTTGATGCTCACACATTATTGGGCATTAGGTGGTTCAAATATGTAAGTTGGATTGCTTTAACCCTGGGCAGCACTCTTTTTTTTGATACGATGGCTATATGGCCAGGTCACATGGATTCCAAACACTCAGGCAAAGTTGGAGAAGATCCATTGGATAGTGTTGAATAGAGATGGAAATCTCTCATCAAGGACATCCAGCATTTTCTTTAACATGCACAAAATATGGTTCTCTTGCACATGGGGCTACACCAGCCATGGGCAACCCATGCCCTGCAGACATTTTTCAAGTATCCCACAAATACTGCTGTGCAAATTATTAATTTTTCATTATCTCTTATTCTTCAGGTACTTTGTGGAATATCAATTTTTCTTTCCTTACCAATTTACCTTTACACTGTTTTTAAAAGTGTTCTTTAGTAACCTAAATTTATGACAAACATCTACCAACAAGACAGACGTTGTGCATAGGGGTAGATCAGGTTTTCTGAATGTACCATTTAGTTCCTGATTAAAGAGCTCAGCTTTCACTCAAGTAAGCACTATATCAGTAAACATTCTAATTATGAAAGTATCAAGGCCAACATAGAAGAGAAACATTTCAGAAACTTATGGCTGTATTAAACATGCAAGAAAATCTGTTTACCCAAAGGTCTCAAGACTCCAAAGCTATTGTGCATGCAAGTTTTGTTACTAGTGAGAAGATAGCAAAATATTACAAAACATGTTTTGATGTTGAATTTGTAAAGGAGTGCTGCAAACTTTTGTATGCTTTGTTCAGAGATAAAAAAAAATAAGTTTATCCCACAGAATCGTACTCAGGTGTATCAGTGAACTTGCTGGCAATATAGGAAATACATTTACAGAGCTAGCATCAAAATTTGAATATTTTTCTTTGGCTTTTGATGAGACTACCGAAGTTTCTAAAGCAGCTTAAGTTTCTGAAGTATTTCTGCATTTGTATGCAGGTATATCCATATATATATATGGGTGGGACATACATTTTCCAAGGAGGGGGGGGGGGAAGCTTGGAGAAAAATAATTACATCAATAAATTTTTTAGGGTTTTTTTTCCACAAGTAGATTATAGAATACAGTATTGCATCAATACAAAAACACATACATACATAATGTATATAAATTATTTACATTTAAATTGTTACGATTATAATTTGTGGAATTTTTTACTCGATCCCAGGGGGGGGGGGGGGGGAGTGCCAGTTTGCCCCCCTCTGCGGATGCCCATGCGCATATATATCTATCTATATTTGTATGCAGAGTTGATGCTAATTTCCATTAAAATGCATTTCATTTTTATTTAATTATGCTATTTACTTTCAATTTCTTGCATATGTAATCCTGATTTTAATTAAAAATAATAGTTTATTCATTAAAATTATATGAAGCACATGTTCCTTTTTGAAATAAATAGATGTATGTGAAAATTTAATTTGTACATGCATATTGTCTATCAGGGCATTGAACATGGGGGGGGGGGGGGGTAAGTTTAGAATTTCTAATGCAATAAGGATCTGGCTGATGGCACTCTCAAAAATCCTCATTTGGCCTGCTGGATATATAGATATTAAACTAATTGTTAAATAAATGATTCCATGCA
>JAWZYU010000020.1:70111500-70177500 GCA_038380435.1 Ryuthela nishihirai | reverse complement strand
TATCTCCGCAAAAATTCCCCTCCCTGCCCACGGTCAGTAGGGGACACCGATGGGCTTGGAAAGGCCGCCGTCCGTCGGATGGGACGTTAAGCCGTGGCCCCGTGTGCGGGAGAGACATACCCTGATGCACGTTAAAGAACACGCTGGATGGCCTTGACGGGAGGCTACCATCTGTCTCCCAACAGCTGTTCCAGTGGGTCCATTCCCCCAACCTTCTCTGAGCCTTCGGGGTCCATGTGACCTGGCCATTTAGCCCATGGTGTGCAAAAAAGTGCCGCTCAGAGGTCCTCAAATTTGTAACAGATATTGCCGTCGTGAAAGTTCACAACGTATTTGAAAAAGGTAACTGTACATGAGATATTTACTAAATAATCATCGCATGAAATTTAAAGCGTTTTTCGTATTCAATGGATTGGGTGAGGTTGTTTTACCTCTGAGCGGCACTGGCTGCATACAATGGGCTAAATGGTCAGGTCACAAGGACCCCGAGGGCTCAGAAGGTTGGGGGAAAGGAATCCAGTGGATCGCTATTACGAGGTAGAAACGTCTCGTCGAAGCCATCCAGCTTGTTCTTTACCTAACACAAGGTATGTTGTCCTGCACACGGGTTGGGTTGTTTTACCTCTGAGCGGCACTTTTTTGCACACCATGAGCTAAATGGCCAGGTCACATGGACCCCGAAGGCTCAGAGAAGGTTGGGGGAGGGGACCCACTGGAACAGCTGTTGGGAGACAGATGGTAGCCTCCCGTCAAGGCCATCCAGCGTGTTCTTTAACGTGCACAGGGTATGGCTCTCCCACACACGGGGTCACGGCTTTACGTCCCATCCGACGGACGGCGGCCTTTCCAAGCCCATCGGTGTCCCCTACTGACCGTGGCAGGGCGGGGAATTTTGCGGAGATAAATCTGAACGCTGACTCAGCTGGGACTCGAACCTGGGAACTACAGATTACGAGCCTGGCGCGCTACCGACTGAGCCACCCCCGCCCCACTTGAAGAGGCATTTATTTTTATTTCTGCCATCTTCTGCCCAAGGTGGACGCTTCATTTCTGCCACAAAACCTCCTCGCCACATTACTAAATCCAATTTTATGACTTCGAATCAGAAACATCTGTTAATCGGTCTTCCTTCGATGCTTCAAGGCCACTCATTCAAGCGCCTAAAGAGATATTCAACTGTCAATACAGTCTGAGGCAATTAAAGAAAGCTAGAACGCTGGCGTGCTATAAAACTTACCCATCAACTTCCACAAAGAAATTCTGACAAATTTTAAATCTGACATAACCTCTTGCATCAGTTCTCAGCGTGACATTAACTGTGGTCCTTCGAATCAACGAAGACACCATTCTATACTCCGTAACGACACTTCAACAACAATCGGGTAGTATTTTACTCCTCGTGACGTCACCCGACAGTGGAACAATCGAACCGCTACATCGGGCAATGATGACGTCACTAGGGAAGAGTCCGATTGGCCGCTACGGTTTTTTTTTATTCAAGGGCTTCAGTGAAATATTTCGATAAGTGAGAAAATCTCGGTTGAGTATTCATGAGTGCCATTTAAATAGAAAAAAATTGAAATCAGATTGAGAAAACAAGCTTACTAATATCACCTTTAATCTATATAACCGAAGGGGGCGGGGGTGGCTCAGTCGGTAGCGCGCCAGACTCGCAATCTGTAGTTCCCAGATTCGAGTCCCAGCTGGGTCAGCGTTGAGATTTATCTCCGCAAAATTTCCCCGCCCTGCCCACGGTCAGACACCGATGGGCTTGGAAAGGCCGCCGTCCGTCGGATGGGACGTTAAGCCGTGGCCCCGTGTGCGGGAGAGCCATACCCTGTGCACGTTAAAGAACACGCTGGATGGCCTTGACGGGAGGCTACCATCTGTCTCCCAACACTGTTCCAGTGCATCCCCTCCCCCAACCTTCTCTTAGCCTTCGGGGTCCATGTGACCTGGCCATTTAGCCCATGGTATGCAAAAAAGTGCCGCTCAGAGGTAAAACAACCAAACGTTAAAGAACACGCTGGATGGCCTTGACGGGAGGCTACCATCTGTCTCCCAACAGCTGTTCCAGTGGGTCCCCTCCCCCAACCTTCTCTGAGCCTTTGGGGTCCATGTGACCTGGCCATTTAGCCTATGGTGTGCAAAAAGTACCGCTCAAAGGTAAAACAACCCAACGTTAAAGAACACGCTGGATGGCCTTGACGGGAGGCTACCATCTGTCTCCCAACAGCTGTCCCAGTGGGTCCTCTCCCCCAACCTTCTCTGAGCCTTCGGGGTCCTTGTGATCTGGCCATTTAGCCCATGGTGTGCAAAAAAGTGCCGCTCAGAGGTAAAACAACCCAACCCTATATACCCGAAAGATTCGCATCTGTAATATATTTCAGTGTTGTGATCCGTTAACGCAGAAAGGTGCAAAACAATTCCGCGTTGTGTAAACGAAAAATTTCTAAAGAGCTTCTAAAGCAAATGTTGTATGGGTTGAGTTGTTTTGCCTCTGAGCGGCGTTTTTTTTTTGCGCAAAGCATGCTAAATGGCCAGGTCACAAGGACCCCGAGGGCTCAGAGGAGGTGATTAACTGGGCAGAAGTTAGGAGACAGAGGGTAGCTCCCGTCAAGCCCATCCAGTGTGCTCTTTAACGTGCATAGGTATGGCTCCCGAGCACACGGACCACGGCTTAACCTCCCATCAGCCGGAAAGTAGCTTTTCAAAACCCAATGATGTCCTCTGCTGATCAAGGGCAGGGCATGGAATTTTGTGGAGATAAATCTCAATGCTAGCCCAGCTGGGACTCGAACCCGGGAACTGCAGATTAGAAGCCTGGCCTGCTATCGGCTGAATCAGTCCCCTCCCCAAATGTTGTATCGAAACAGCAATATACGCTGTCTGAGTTTAAGGATAAAAATTTTGTTCACTTATTAGATAAGTCTATGGGGCAAATAATGGATGTCGAAGGGTTAGGTTGGGTTGTTTTACCTCTGAGCGGCACTTTTTTCCATACCATGGGCTAAATGGCCAGGTCACATGGACCCCGAAGGCTCAGAGAAGGTTGGGGGAGGGGACCCACTGGAACAGCTGTTGGGAGACAGATGGTAGCCTCCCGTCAAGGCCATCCAGCGTGTTCTTTAACGTGCACAGGGTATGGCTCTCCCGCACACGCGGCCACGGCTTAACGCCCCATCCGACGGACGGCGGCCTTTCCAAACCCATCGGTGTCCCCTACTGACCGTGGGCAGGGCGGGGAATTTTGCGGAGATAAATCTCAACGCTGACCCAGCTGGGACTCGAACCTGGGAACTACAGATTACGAGCCTGGCGCGGGATGTCGAAGGACATCCATATAATACCCAATTTGTTCTTTATACCTCTGTTTTCTGTCGGTTTATCCGTAAAACTACAAAAGAACCTAAAAAACCAAAATGTCTGGGTTTTTTTTAAAAGCAACAAGGAGTGTCCCGACACTGAACCTCCATTCTTTTGAACCTTTACTTCTGTAAATATAAATCACCACCATTTTAGCTCAATGCCAAAGCAACTACAGCTCTTTAATATATTACAAAATCCTTTTTGTTATCCTTTACGATAACACACTTGATAACATTGAAACATTTGTTTTAACCCTTTCAGAACCATAAGGTTTCTAAGAGTAAATATTAGTATGTAACTGTTTATTTTAGTTTGTTTAGACGTAAAATAAATAAAAATCATAAGAAAAATACATAACAATGTGTAGTTTTTTTTTGGAATTTTATGGGAAATATTTTTCCCAATGGACTATAAAGGTAACACAAATTATAGTTAGGCTTATTATGCAATGTCTTTTATTTATTGGTTTATTAGAACAAAATGTTAACTAAAATAATACAAAATTATGAAATAAAATTACTATACAAAATGATGTGCTAATTGTGATATTCTGCGAAGCAATTTCTTTTGGTAGTGCGGCAAAGATGGACATTGCACAGATACAACATTATTGCAAAGATGGACATGGACTAAACGTTCCCGTTTACGTAATTGCGTTCGGCATACGTTCTATTTTGACATTCTGTATAAAAAATGCAGATAAGGTTATAATTAAATACGACAATCACCAATTTTAAAATGGGAAAAATGTTTCCCTTAGTCGTGAAAGGGTTAAGTTCTTTGGGAACTTGTGTCCTACTCACATTAATGTCGAGGCTACTGCTAAGCTATTAATCCATCAGGAAGACTATATTATAGGAAAAAGTTTGATATACTTTGATCTTAAAATGGTTGGGATTCTACGGGATAATTTGGTACAGTCCCTCAAAAAAAATATCCGAACACTATGGTTGACTACAGAATTCAGAAAAAATATCTGGCAACTTTTTTTATATAAATTATTGATCTGGCAACGTTTTTTTAATATAAATTATTGATCTGGCAACCTTCGTGTCACGTGACACGAAGGTTGCCAGATCAATAATTTATAAAAAAAAAATCGTTGCCGGATATTTAGTGATCTGGCAATCTTCGTGTCACCTGACACGAAGGTTGCCAGATCAATAATTTATTTAAAAAAAAATCGTTGCCAGATATTTAGTGGTCTGGCAATCTTCGTCTCACGTGACACGAAGGTTGCCAGATCAATGATTTATAAAAAAAATCGTTGCCAGATATTTTTTCTGAATTCTGTAATCAACCACAGTATTCGAATATTTTTTGAGCGACTGTATCCAGTGAATCATCTTGCACTTGAGATAACAGAACCGACACTTAAATCTCATTCAGCATGAATCCCAAAATATATATCATTGTTTTACAAAAGCACCATGAACTTGTAGATAAATTTCTCTTTAAACTATCCAAGTTAAATCGGCAACGCTTTATGGAAAAAAAATCGACACAAATATCATAATCAGCTTTATTTTGCTATAACAATGTAAAACACGTGCGATTAAAAGAAAAGACGTTACTCAAGTTGGGTTGTTTTACCTCTGAGCGGCACTTTTTTGCACACCATGAGCTAAATGGCCAGGTCACATGGACCCCGAAGGCTCAGAGAAGTTTGGGGGAGGGGACCCACTGGAATAGCTGTTAGGAGACAGATGGTAGCCTCCCGTCAAGGCCATACAGCGTGTTCTTTAACGTTGGGTTGTTTTACCTCTGAGCGGCACTTTTTTGCACACCATGGGCTAAATGGCCAGGTCACATGGACCCCGAAGGCTCAGAGAAGGTTGGTAGAGGGGACCCACTGGAACAGCTGTTGGGAGACAGATGGTAGCCTCCCGTCAAGGCCATCCAGCGTGTTCTTTAACGTACACAAGGTATGGCTCTCCCGCACACGGGGCCACGGCTTAACGTCCCATCCGACGGACGGATGCCTTTCCAAGCCCATCGGTGTCCCCTACTGACCGTGGGCAGGGCGGGGAATTTTTGTGGAGATAAATCTCAACGCTGACCCAGCTGGGACTCGAACCTGGGAACTACAGATTACGAGCCTGGCGCGCTACCGACTGAGCCACCCCCGCCCCCACGTTACTCAAGACTTGCCAACTTCTGTGAATAGATTTCAGTACCTTTCGTTTAAAATAACTATTTCTATTTGGTCTTCAAAAGATTGTATTATTTTATAGTATAAATATATTATACTCTAAATTATATTTATTATGTGGCCGAGTGGTTAGCGCGCTTGGCTACTGATCTACGGGACCTGGGTTCGAGCCCCGGGTAAGGCATGGATGTTCGTGTTGTTTTTCTGCTGAGGTCCTGCCATCCTCTCAGATCTTCTACTGTGGCATATAAACTGACAGGCTCCTGTCAGACCTCTGTGGCAAGCAGCTGCTTGAGGGGATATTTATTTTTATATTTTTATATTATTAATTACATATATTATAGCAGCTTAAAATACGAAGAATTGAAAAGTAGTTAAGGGGCATTCATTTCTGCATATTTATATATACTGCTCACAAAAATTACGGGATATTTCAAAACGAATATGAAGCGATGAAATATCCCCTAATTTTTGTGAGCAGTATATTATTACATATATAGTGAATTCTTAACTTCATGTCTATAACGAGTTGGGTTGGGTTGTTTTACCTCTGAGCGGCACTTTTTTGCACACCATGGGCTAAATGGCCAGGTCACATGGACCCCGAAGGCTCAGAGAAGGTTGGGGGAGTGGACCCACTGGAACAGCTGTTGGGAGACAGATGGTAGCCTCCCGTCAAGGCCATCCAGCGTGTTCTTTAACGTGCGCAGCGTATGGCTCTCCCACACACGGGGTCACGGCTTAACGTCCCATCCGACGGACGGCAGCCTTTCCAAGCCCATCGGTGTCCCCTACTGACCGCGGGTAGGGCGGGGAATTTTGCGAAGATAAATCTCAACGCTGACCCAGCTGGGACTCGAACCTGGGAACTACAGATTACGAGCCTGGCGAGCTACCGACTGAGCCACCCCCGGCCCCCGCCTATAACGAAACAATTCTTAGAATAAACTCACTAATTGTGATAACTGATGATCAAGCAAGATCTTAAACTAACGAGGAAAAAAATCATCAAGCCAGTTCCCTTGATATACGAGTCGTCAAGATTAAAATGTGGAGAGCCACAATTTAAGAATCAGAATCATTAATAGGAATTAAGTGATGAAATTTGGCAGGAAAATGCAATCCTGAGAATCTCATAGAAACTGAAATGGAGTGAAAAAGGACGCCCTTTCATAGGGGAGATGGGCGCGGGTGGCTCAGTCGGTAGAGCGCCAGGCTCGTAATCTGCAGTTCCCAGGTTCGAATCCCAGCAGGGCCAACTTTGAGGTTTATCTCCGCAAAAACTCCCCGCCTTGCCAATGGTCAGTAGGGGACACCGATGGGCTTGGAAAGGCCGCCGTCCGTCGGATGGGACGTAAAGCCGTGGTCTCGTGTGTGGAAGAGCCAAACCCTTGTGCACGTTAAAGAACACGCTGGATGGCCTTGACAGGAGGCTACCATCTGTCTCCCAACAGCTGTTCCAGTGGGTCCCCTCCCCCAACCTTCTCTGAGCCTTCGGGGTCCTTGTGACCTGGCCATTTAGTCCATGGTGTGCAAAAAAGTGCCGCTCAGAGGTAAAAATAAATAAATAAATACCCCTTCAAGCAGTTGCTTGCCACAGAGGTCTGACAGGAGCCTGTTAGTTTAATACGCCATAGTAGAAGGTCTGTGAGGATGGCGGGACCTCAGCAGAAAAACAGCACACACATCCATGCCTTATCCAGGGCTCGAACCCAAGTCCTGTAGATCAGTAGCCAAGCGTGCTAACCACTCGGATAAAACAAAATCGAAAATGGAAAACAGCTGGAAAAAGGCGGTGGAAGAGACATACCAAATGTGTCATCAGTAAGGGATGTCGTTTCTCGAATAACAATGCAGGTCTCACAATATCGATTGCTTTCTTAAGATGATTCGCACTCAGAGGGTAGGGAGATTCGATATTCAAGGATTCGAGGTGAGGTCTGCATTTTTAAACTGCAATGCAGAGGGAAGGCAACTATTCCGTAATTTGCTATCTGTAATTTTCAACTACACCTCAGGAGGAAGGAAACTGTTCCGATGTACAGTTTGCAATTTTGGACAACAACCCAGAGGGAAGGAAAAGAATCAATAACAACGCCAGAGTGAACTTATCAGTTTGGCCAACACCTCCTATAACAGATTGGATTGGATTGTTTTACCTCTGAGCGGCACTTTTTTGCACATCATGGGCTAAATGGCCAGAAGGACCCCGAAGGCTCAGAGAAGGTTGGGGGAGGGGACACACTGGAACAGAGTCAGATGGTAGCCTCCCGTCAAGGCCATCCAGCGTGTTCTTTAACGTGCACAGGGTATGGCTCTCCCGCACACGGAGCCACGGCTTAACGTCACATCCGACGGACGGTGGCCTTTCCAAGCCCATCGGTGTCCCCTACTGACCGTGGGCAGGGCGGGGAAATTTTGCGGAGATAAATCTCAACGCTGACCCAGCTGGGACTCGAACCTGGGAACTACAGATGACGAGCCTGGCGCGCTACCGACTGAGCCACCCCCGCCCTTCCTATAACAGAAGGCCGGTGGACCAAGTTATGACGTCACCATAAGTAGTCCTCTAATATAGATAATTCTTATAAATTTATTTCTATTATTACTACTGGTGTATTTTTATCGTAATCTTTTTATTAATATTTATTTATAAATATACCTTATTTAAAAGAAAAATTATTTGGATTTATTAACAGTTATCCTATTGCTAATAAATAAGAATATTTTTTCTTCTGAATAAGGTATTTTTAAAAAATAAGCATTCGTATAAAAGTACACCACCGATAATAATAGAAAGAAATATATAGGAATTATCAACATTACGGGAATATGTACGTATGTGACGTCATAGCTTTGTCCACAGGCCTTCTGTTGTAGGAGGTGTTGGTTTGACAGTCGTAAACAAGATTTATTTTCGCGACCCTTGAATTCTAATAAATCCGCATATTTTGATTGCCATTACGAGGAAGTGACTGGGATGCCCATTATAGCAAAAATCAGGTATTCAAATTTCGTTATAAATAAAAAAAATACCCCCTCAAGCAGCTGCTTGCCACAGAGGTCTGACAGGAGCCTGTCAGTTTATATGCCATAGCAGAAGGTCTGTGAGGATGGCAGGACCTCAGCAGAAAAACGACACACACACATCCATGCCTTACCTGGGGCTCGAACCCAGGTCCCTTAGATCAGTAGCCAAGCGTGCTAACCACTCGGCCATATGTAGGCAAAATAATGTAATTGATGTATAAAATCTGTATAATTTATGTTTATAATCTGATAATAGCAAGTTATTGTTTTGCAGACGACATTTTATTGTTTTTCTTCCCCAGAAAAATTCGATATTAAATCGTATTAATGAATTCGCTGTCCCGTGTAGGCAGATCCCTGGCTGGCCTCTGCCTCGTCTCATTCGATTCAACTGAAGATAAGACAAGATCGAAATCTCAGTAACTTACCCACTGAAGAATGTGCGAAGACGTATTTTCCTCCATCCCAGATACATCTTAATCCAAGTCCAATAACATCTCCATCTGAGTTTTACATCGCCACCATCGTTAAATATTCGTTTTGCCCCTAAGCAAATGTTGTTTGTACAGTCGCTCAAAAAAGTATCCGAACACTATGGGTGATTACAGAATTCAGAAAAAATATCTGGCACCGATTTTTTTTTTTTTTGAATTAGTGATCTGGCAACCTTCGTGTCACGTGATTACAGAATTCAGGAAAAATATCTGGTGCGTGTACAGCAACTGTACACGCTCCAGTTACCGTTCACAGCAAACTGGAGCGTGTGCAGTTACTGCACACTCTCCAGTTTGCTGTGAACGGTAACTGCACACGTTCAATATTTCCGTGAGTGAGCCCACACGATCTAGTATCAAAATAATATGACCACCTACAGTCGCTCAAAAAAATATCCGAACACTATGGTTGATTACAGAATTCAGAAAAAATATCTGGCAACGATTTTTTTTCCACAAATTAGTGCTCTGGCAACCTTCGTGTCACGCGACACGAAGGTTGCCAGATCAATTATTTATTTTTTCTGAATTCTGTACTCAACCATAGTGACACGAAGATTGCCAGATCACTAATTTCTAAAAAATCGCTGCCAGATATTTTTTATGAATTCTGTAATCAACCGCAGTGTTCGGATATTTATTTGAGCGACTGTACTGTCTCGTAAATATTCATTCCAATAATTCGTCAATCAAAATAATTTTCCTACCAAGCAATCGACCGGAAAAAGGAACAACCAGAAGTAATCTCTATCACGCGTCTGCAAGGCTGCTTTTCGTTTCGCCGTCATTGGCCGTACTAAGGCTGAGCCTGCAACATTTCCATGTCGTCAGCAAGTGCTGCTGCCAATATATATATATTTTTTGGAAATAGGAAAAAAAAAAACAATGTGAAAGTCAGTCATAACCGGAAAGAGGTATATTTAAAATGGGCGTATTTTGATTAAAATCTTACGCCCTCCATCGTGAATCCTGACTCGTTAACCGTTAGGCCACTCTGGGCACGCTAAATTGGGCTGTACAGTAAAAATAAAAAAGAAATTATAATAAATTATTTTCACTTATGAATTGTAGGAACTACTAGAAATATGAGATATTTTCAATACTAATGTTGCATTTTCTGGATAAACAATTGGGAAGGTAACTGCAATATCCGATTCCGGAAATTCCTCGGTATCCGGGGCGTTAATTGGCACTGCCTTTATACCAGAAAGCTGAATTTCGAATTGATGTTGAAATTTTTTGTCAAACTTTTCGTCATTCTATAAACAAACTCTCTTCTAGCATTTAACCCTTTCACGACTAAGGGAAACATTTTTCCCCATTTTAAAATTGGTGATTGTCGTATTTAATTATAACCTTATCTGCATTTTTTATACAGAATGTCAAAATAGAACGTATGCCGAACGCAATTACGTAAACGGGAACGTTTAGAAAACAAAAACAGAACTGTCAGGACGCATAATATATGTACTATGTGCAATGTCCATCTTTGCCTCACTACCAAAAGAAATTGCTTCGCAGAATATCATAATTAGCACATCATTTTGTATAGTAATTTTATTTCATAATTTTGTATTATTTTAGTTAACATTTTGTTCTAATAAACCAATAAATAAAAGACATTGTATAGTAAGCCTAACTATAATTTGTGTTACCTTTATAGTCCATTGGGAAAAATATTTCCCATAAAATTCCAAAAAAACTACACATTGTTATGCATTTTTCTTATGATTTTTATTTATTTTACGTCTAAACAAACTAAAATAAACAGTTACATACTAATATTTTCTCTTAGAAACCTTATGGTCCTGAAAGGGTTAATTGCCACGAAAGTGTGCACTACGGATCATGCCAATGCAATTCAATGATAAGTCAACTCCAATAATAATCAGGAAATTCCTCAGCTTCACAATGAGAGCCAAGATCTCAGCAGAGACATAAATATCAATTCTTTTCATGATATTCAACCTCGGTCAAACACGATATTCACTCGGCTCCTAAGGAGGTTAAACAAGCAATTTCAACTCGTCCATTCCAGTTTTCTGGCAGTTTTCGATCAAGCATTTAAACATAAATTGGAGTCAATCATAATTCAGAGGGGGGCATAAAATTTATTAAAGTCCAAAATGAAAACCTTACAGAAACAAATATGAAGCGTATAAAACCTCATTTTTTTTTATTTTGTGTTGCATTTGCAAATAAAAAGCACGTTCCTAACAAAACAGCATCAGTACCAAACGTTTTCAACAAACAATACAGATTTTATTTTGTACAAAGGCGGCAAAATTAGTGATGAGTTCAGTCATGTTACCTTAAGGCGTAGTGCCACCCCCCTTATACAGATATTATTTTGCTTCCCCTGATGGCTTTGGGTGCTTGTGACCTGACCACTTTTTGATTAAAAGAAATAAATTATCCCTCAAGCAACTCAAGCAACTGCTTGTCACAGAGGTTTGACAGGAGCCCGCCAATATAATTCGTCATGGAAAAGATTTGTGAGGAAGGCGAGAATTGAATTAAAAGAAACTCAACAAATGAATAATCCTACATAGATAATTACTATGCAGACTCAATCAGTCACAGGTTAAATATATATATATATTTTTTTCCCTTTTTTTTAGAAGAAATCAAACATATCAATGATATGATATTAAAAGCTTGTAGAACTTTCTTTTCAGATTTTTGTTTTCAGGTTCTAAAATGGTTTTCCAGGTTCTAAAATTTTCTCTTTCTGTTTTATATTTTTTACAATGAAATATTAAATGTTCAATATTTTCATATTGATTACATATTGTGCAATTAGGAGAGTTTACTTTTTTCAAGTGAAATAAAAATGGTTTTGTTATTGCAGCATTTACTTTTATTCTTAGTATAAGAGTGTTCTCTTTTTTGCTCAATCCATAGTTTTTAAAGGTTGTAATTTTATTTGAAATGTTATGTCTATGAGTATCTATAACAGTTAAATCATACCAGTTTTGTGTTTCTTCTAGTAATTTTATTTTATTTTTATTTTTAATTATGTTTATAAATATTATTGATTCCATAGTGTTATCCTCAGCAGAACGACAACACAAGAAATGAAACATCCTGGCCACTTAACCCATTGTCAAACGGTGTTGCTCAGAAGTAAAACAACCACTGATGAGAAAGTTTACATCCGATAGTGAACCAAAAACCAAACAGTTAAAGACAGAGCTGCGAGGGACGTAAATGAAACGAATTTTTAAAAATCATAACATGGTGGTTGTGTCAAACACGAAAAGAGATTTTGCTAAATGAAAAATTATTCTTTGTTTTGTGTGCAAAAAATCAGTGGCGTAACAAAATCTCAAATCCCCTACCTCATTCTGAGGACCAGAAAAAATATTTCAAGTGGGGAATGGGACAGAGGAGACTCTTATTTCCAGTATAGGGCGATAAAATGTTGTTTTATATATGTGTGTGTGGTTGGGTTGTTTTACCTCTGAGCGGCACTTTTTTGCACACCATGGGCTAAATGGCCAGGTCACATGGACCCCGAAGGCTCAGAGAAGGTTGGGGGAGGGGACCCACTGGAACAGCTGTTGGGAGACAGATGGTAGCCTCCCGTCAAGGCCATCCAGCGTGTTCTTTAACGTTGGGTTGTTTACCTCTGAGCGACACTTTTTTGCACACCATGGGCTAAATGGCCAGGTCACATGGACCCCGAAGGACTCAGAGAAGGTTGGGGGAGGGGACCCACTGGAACAGCTGTTGGGAGACAGATGGTAGCCTCACGTCAAGGCCATCCAGCGTGTTCTTTAACGTGCACAGGGTATGACTCTCCCGCACACGGGGCCAAGGCTTAACGTCCCATCCGACGGACGGCGGCCTTTTCAAGCCCATCGGTGTCCCCTACTGACCGTGGGCAGGGCGGGGAATTTTGCGGAGATAAATCTCAACGCTGACCCAGCTGGGACTCGAACCTGGGAACTACAGATTACGAGCCTGGCGCGCTACCGACTGAGCCACCCCAGCCCCATGTGTGTGTGTGGTGGAAACAAAAGTTTATTTTTATTAAAAAAGATTTATTTTGAATTATAAAATTAGTTTTAGGTTTTGAAGGAGATCATTGCAGCAACACGGTGAATCGGTTCAAAATTCATGAAGTTGACAGTGTTTGTAATATTGAAAAGCTGAAAAATAATTTCTTTGTAAAACCATAATGTAGTTGCATCATGACATGTATTATGATTTTATAAGGACAACTATGCTTCTAGTTTTGCAGTGTTAACAAACAACGATTTAAAAATTTTGAAAAAACTTATTGTGATTATCAACTTTAGTTATCAACTGGATGATCTATAACTTCACATTTTGGTCATTTTGTTTCATCGTGCTGTATTTAATGAAATTTTATTATTACTATCTAAAGAAAATGAAAATTTGCAGAAAACGTTTAGAGTATATTTAATGTATTTCGTGATCAAAATTTTCAGTTTCGTGGAAATCTGGGAAAATATTTAATTAAATAGTATCCGTTTATGGGTGGGCTATTCGAGAATAAAAAAACTAGAAACAAGAAAAATACCACTAGAATGTCCATGGCTTGGTAATACTAGACCAGTAGTTCTCAATTTTTTATGCTTCACGTATCCCCTGGAAATGTGTATGTAACTGGCGTACCCCTTGTATAGAGAGATAAAACTATAGTTATAGTATAACAATGGGAATAAAATAAAACATATATATCAGTGGTTCTCAACCTTTTATGCTTCACGTACCCCCTGGAAATGTGTATGTAACTGGCGTACCCCTTGTATAGATAGATAAAACTATAGTTATAGTATAACAATGGGAATAAAATAAAACATATATATCAGTGGTTCTCAACCTTTTATGCTTCACGTACCCCCTGGAAATGTGTATGTAACTGGCGTACCCCTTGTATAGATAGATAAAACTATAGTTATAGTATAACAATGGGAATAAAATAAAACATATATATCAGTGGTTCTCAACCTTTTATGCTTCAGTACCCCCTGGAAATGTGTATGTAATTGGCGTACCCCTTGTATAGATAGATAAAACTATAGTTATAGTATAACAATGGGAATAAAATAAAACATATATATCAGTGGTTCTCAACCTTTTATGCTTCACGTACCCCCTGGAAATGTGTATGTAACTGGCGTACCCCTTGTATAGAGAGATAAAACTATAGTTATAGTATAACAATGGGAATAAAATAAAACATATATATCAGTGGTTCTCAACCTTTTATGCTTCACGTACCCCCTGGAAATGTGTATGTAACTGGCGTACCCCTTGTATAGATAGATAAAACTATAGTTATAGTATAACAATGGGAATAAAATAAAACATATATATCAGTGGTTCTCAACCTTTTATGCTTCAGTACCCCCTGGAAATGTGTATGTAATTGGCGTACCCCTTGTATAGATAGATAAAACTATAGTTATAGTATAACAATGGGAATAAAATAAAACATATATATCAGTGGTTCTCAACCTTTTATGCTTCACGTACCCCCTGGAAATGTGTATGTAACTGGCGTACCCCTTGTATAGAGAGATAAAACTATAGTTATAGTATAACAATGGGAATAAAATAAAACACATATATCAGTGGTTCTCAACCTTTTATGCTTCACGTACCCCCTGGAAATGTGTATGTAACTGGCGTACCCCTTGTATAGAGAGATAAAACTATAGTTATAGTATAACAATGGGAATAAAATAAAACATATATATCAGTGGTTCTCAACCTTTTATGCTTCTCGTACCCCCTGGAAATGTGTATGTAACTGGTGTACCCCTTGTATAGATAGATAAAACTATAGTTATAGTATAACAATGGGAATAAAATAAAACATATATATCAGTGGTTCTCAACCTTTTATGCTTCACGTACCCCCTGGAAATGTGTATGTAACTGGCGTACCCCTTGTATAGATAGATAAAACTATAGTTATAGTATAACAATGGGAATAAAATAAAACATATATATCAGTGGTTCTCAACCTTTTATGCTTCAGTACCCCCTGGAAATGTGTATGTAATTGGCGTACCCCTTGTATAGATAGATAAAACTATAGTTATAGTATAACAATGGGAATAAAATAAAACATATATATCAGTGGTTCTCAACCTTTTATGCTTCACGTACCCCCTGGAAATGTGTATGTAACTGGCGTACCCCTTGTATAGAGAGATAAAACTATAGTTATAGTATAACAATGGGAATAAAATAAAACACATATATCAGTGGTTCTCAACCTTTTATGCTTCACGTACCCCCTGGAAATGTGTATGTAACTGGCGTACCCCTTGTATAGAGAGATAAAACTATAGTTATAGTATAACAATGGGAATAAAATAAAACATATATATCAGTGGTTCTCAACCTTTTATGCTTCTCGTACCCCCTGGAAATGTGTATGTAACTGGTGTACCCCTTGTATAGATAGATAAAACTATAGTTATAGTATAACAATGGGAATAAAATAAAACATATATATCAGTGGTTCTCAACCTTTTATGCTTCACGTACCCCCTGGAAATGTGTATGTAACTGGCGTACCCCTTGTATAGATAGATAAAACTATAGTTATAGTATAACAATGGGAATAAAATAAAACATATATATCAGTGGTTCTCAACCTTTTATGCTTCAGTACCCCCTGGAAATGTGTATGTAATTGGCGTACCCCTTGTATAGATAGATAAAACTATAGTTATAGTATAACAATGGGAATAAAATAAAACATATATATCAGTGGTTCTCAACCTTTTATGCTTCACGTACCCCCTGGAAATGTGTATGTAACTGGCGTACCCCTTGTATAGAGAGATAAAACTATAGTTATAGTATAACAATGGGAATAAAATAAAACACATATATCAGTGGTTCTCAACCTTTTATGCTTCACGTACCCCCTGGAAATGTGTATGTAACTGGCGTACCCCTTGTATAGAGAGATAAAACTATAGTTATAGTATAACAATGGGAATAAAATAAAACATATATATCAGTGGTTCTCAACCTTTTATGCTTCACGTACCCCCTGGAAATGTGTATGTAACTGGCGTACCCCTTGTATAGAGAGATAAAACTATAGTTATAGTATAAAAATGGGAATAAAATAAAACACATATATCAGTGGTTCTCAACCTTTTATGCTTCACGTACCCCCTGGAAATGTGTATGTAACTGGCGTACCCCTTGTATAGAGAGATAAAACTATAGTTATAGTATAACAATGGGAATAAAATAAAACACATATATCAGTGGTTCTCAACCTTTTATGCTTCACGTACCCCCTGGAAATGTGTATGTAACTGGCGTACCCCTTGTATAGATAGATAAAACTATAGTTATAGTATAACAATGGGAATAAAATAAAACATATATATCAGTGGTTCTCAACCTTTTATGCTTCACGTACCCCCTGGAAATGTGTATGTAACTGGCGTACCCCTTGTATAGATAGATAAAACTATAGTTATAGTATAACAATGGGAATAAAATAAAACATATATATCAGTGGTTCTCAACCTTTTATGCTTCGCGTACCCCCTGGAAATGTGTATGTAACTGGCGTACCCCTTGTATAGATAGATAAAACTATAGTTATAGTATAACAATGGGAATAAAATAAAACATATATATCAGTGGTTCTCAACCTTTTATGCTTCACGTACCCCCTGGAAATGTGTATGTAACTGGCGTACCCCTTGTATAGATAGATAAAACTATAGTTATAGTATAACAATGGGAATAAAATAAAACATATATATCAGTGGTTCTCAACCTTTTATGCTTCGCGTACCCCCTGGAAATGTGTATGTAACTGGCGTACCCCTTGTATAGATAGATAAAACTATAGTTATAGTATAACAATGGGAATAAAATAAAACATATATATCAGTGGTTCTCAACCTTTTATGCTTCGCGTACCCCCTGGAAATGTGTATGTAACTGGCGTACCCCTTGTATAGATAGATAAAACTATAGTTATAGTATAACAATGGGAATAAAATAAAACATATATATCAGTGGTTCTCAACCTTTTATGCTTCACGTACCCCCTGGAAATGTGTATGTAACTGGCGTACCCCTTGTATAGATAGATAAAACTATAGTTATAGTATAACAATGGGAATAAAATAAAACATATATATCAGTGGTTCTCAACCTTTTATGCTTCGCGTACCCCCTGGAAATGTGTATGTAACTGGCGTACCCCTTGTATAGATAGATAAAACTATAGTTATAGTATAACAATGGGAATAAAATAAAACATATATATCAGTGGTTCTCAACCTTTTATGCTTCACGTACCCCCTGGAAATGTGTATGTAACTGGCGTACCCCTTGTATAGATAGATAAAACTATAGTTATAGTATAACAATGGGAATAAAATAAAACATATATATCAGTGGTTCTCAACCTTTTATGCTTCACGTACCCCCTGGAATTGTGTATGTAACTGGCGTACCCCTTGTATAGATAGATAAAACTATAGTTATAGTATAACAATGGGAATAAAATAAAACATATATATCAGTGGTTCTCAACCTTTTATGCTTCACGTACCCCCTGGAAATGTGTATGTAACTGGCGTACCCCTTGTATAGATAGATAAAACTATAGTTATAGTATAACAATGGGAATAAAATAAAACATATATATCAGTGGTTCTCAACCTTTTATGCTTCGCGTACCCCCTGGAAATGTGTATGTAACTGGCGTACCCCTTGTATAGATAGATAAAACTATAGTTATAGTATAACAATGGGAATAAAATAAAACATATATATCAGTGGTTCTCAACCTTTTATGCTTCACGTACCCCCTGGAAATGTGTATGTAACTGGCGTACCCCTTGTATAGATAGATAAAACTATAGTTATAGTATAACAATGGGAATAAAATAAAACATATATATCAGTGGTTCTCAACCTTTTATGCTTCACGTACCCCCTGGAAATGTGTATGTAACTGGCGTACCCCTTGTATAGATAGATAAAACTATAGTTATAGTATAACAATGGGAATAAAATAAAACATATATATCAGTGGTTCTCAACCTTTTATGCTTCGCGTACCCCCTGGAAATGTGTATGTAACTGGCGTACCCCTTGTATAGATAGATAAAACTATAGTTATAGTATAACAATGGGAATAAAATAAAACATATATATCAGTGGTTCTCAACCTTTTATGCTTCGCGTACCCCCTGGAAATGTGTATGTAACTGGCGTACCCCTTGTATAGATAGATAAAACTATAGTTATAGTATAACAATGGGAATAAAATAAAACATATATATCAGTGGTTCTCAACCTTTTATGCTTCACGTACCCCCTGGAAATGTGTATGTAACTGGCGTACCCCTTGTATAGATAGATAAAACTATAGTTATAGTATAACAATGGGAATAAAATAAAACATATATATCAGTGGTTCTCAACCTTTTATGCTTCACGTACCCCCTGGAAATGTGTATGTAACTGGCGTACCCCTTGTATAGATAGATAAAACTATAGTTATAGTATAACAATGGGAATAAAATAAAACATATATATCAGTGGTTCTCAACCTTTTATGCTTCGCGTACCCCCTGGAAATGTGTATGTAACTGGCGTACCCCTTGTATAGATAGATAAAACTATAGTTATAGTATAACAATGGGAATAAAATAAAACATATATATCAGTGGTTCTCAACCTTTTATGCTTCACGTACCCCCTGGAAATGTGTATGTAACTGGCGTACCCCTTGTATAGATAGATAAAACTATAGTTATAGTATAACAATGGGAATAAAATAAAACATATATATCAGTGGTTCTCAACCTTTTATGCTTCACGTACCCCCTGGAAATGTGTATGTAACTGGCGTACCCCTTGTATAGATAGATAAAACTATAGTTATAGTATAACAATGGGAATAAAATAAAACATATATGTCAGTGGTTCTCAACCTTTTATGCTTCGCGTACCCCCTGGAAATGTGTATGTAACTGGCGTACCCCTTGTATAGATAGATAAAACTATAGTTATAGTATAACAATGGGAATAAAATAAAACATATATATCAGTGGTTCTCAACCTTTTATGCTTCACGTACCCCCTGGAAATGTGTATGTAACTGGCGTACCCCTTGTATAGATAGATAAAACTATAGTTATAGTATAACAATGGGAATAAAATAAAACATATATATCAGTGGTTCTCAACCTTTTATGCTTCACGTACCCCCTGGAAATGTGTATGTAACTGGCGTACCCCTTGTATAGATAGATAAAACTATAGTTATAGTATAACAATGGGAATAAAATAAAACATACATATCAGTGGTTCTCAACCTTTTATGCTTCACGTACCTCCTGGAAATGTGTATGTAACTGGCGTACCCCTTGTATAGATAGATAAAACTATAGTTATAGTATAACAATGGGAATAAAATAAAACATACATATCAGTGGTTCTCAACCTTTTATGCTTCACGTACCCCCTGGAAATGTGTATGTAACTGGCGTACCCCTCGTATAGATAGATAAAACTATAGTTATAGTATAACAATGGGAATAAAATAAAACATACATATCAGTGGTTCTCAACCTTTTATGCTTCACGTACCCCCTGGAAATGTGTATGTAACTGGCGTACCCCTCGTATAGATAGATAAAACTATAGTTATAGTATAACAATGGGAATAAAATAAAACATACATATCAGTGGTTCTCAACCTTTTATGCTTCACGTACCTCCTGGAAATGTGTATGTAACTGGCGTACCCCTTGTATAGATAGATAAAACTATAGTTATAGTATAACAATGGGAATAAAATAAAACATACATATCAGTGGTTCTCAACCTTTTATGCTTCGCGTACCCCCTGGAAATGTGTATGTAACTGGCGTACCCCTTGTATAGATAGATAAAACTATAGTTATAGTATAACAATGGGAATAAAATAAAACATATATATCAGTGGTTCTCAACCTTTTATGCTTCACGTACCCCCTGGAAATGTGTATGTAACTGGCGTACCCCTCGTATAGATAGATAAAACTATAGTTATAGTATAACAATGGGAATAAAATAAAACATACATATCAGTGGTTCTCAACCTTTTATGCTTCACGTACCCCCTGGAAATGTGTATGTAACTGGCGTACCCCTTGTATAGATAGATAAAACTATAGTTATAGTATAACAATGGGAATAAAATAAAACATACATATCAGTGGTTCTCAACCTATTATGCTTCACGTACCCCCTGGAAATGTGTATGTAACTGGCGTACCCCTTGTATAGATAGATAAAACTATAGTTATAGTATAACAATGGGAATAAAATAAAACATATATATCAGTGGTTCTCAACCTTTTATGCTTCACGTACCCCCTGGAAATGTGTATGTAACTGGCGTACCCCTTGTATAGATAGATAAAACTATAGTTATAGTATAACAATGGGAATAAAATAAAACATATATATCAGTGGTTCTCAACCTTTTATGCTTCACGTACCCCCTGGAAATGTGTATGTAACTGGCGTACCCCTTGTATAGATAGATAAAACTATAGTTATAGTATAACAATGGGAATAAAATAAAACATATATGTCAGTGGTTCTCAACCTTTTATGCTTCGCGTACCCCCTGGAAATGTGTATGTAACTGGCGTACCCCTTGTATAGATAGATAAAACTATAGTTATAGTATAACAATGGGAATAAAATAAAACATATATATCAGTGGTTCTCAACCTTTTATGCTTCACGTACCCCCTGGAAATGTGTATGTAACTGGCGTACCCCTTGTATAGATAGATAAAACTATAGTTATAGTATAACAATGGGAATAAAATAAAACATACATATCAGTGGTTCTCAACCTTTTATGCTTCACGTACCCCCTGGAAATGTGTATGTAACTGGCGTACCCCTTGTATAGATAGATAAAACTATAGTTATAGTATAACAATGGGAATAAAATAAAACATACATATCAGTGGTTCTCAACCTATTATGCTTCACATACCCCCTGGAAATGTGTATGTAACTGGCGTACCCCTTGTATAGATAGATAAAACTATAGTTATAGTATAACAATGGGAATAAAATAAAACATACATATCAGTGGTTCTCAACCTTTTATGCTTCACGTACCCCCTGGAAATGTGTATGTAACTGGCGTACCCCTTGTATAGATAGATAAAACTATAGTTATAGTATAACAATGGGAATAAAATAAAACATACATATCAGTGGTTCTCAACCTTTTATGCTTCACGTACCCCCTGGAAATGTGTATGTAACTGGCGTACCCCTCGTATAGATAGATAAAACTATAGTTATAGTATAACAATGGGAATAAAATAAAACATACATATCAGTGGTTCTCAAACTTTTATGCTTCACGTACCCCCTGGAAATGTGTATGTAACTGGCGTACCCCTCGTATAGATAGATAAAACTATAGTTATAGTATAACAATGGGAATAAAATAAAACATACATATCAGTGGTTCTCAACCTTTTATGCTTCACGTACCCCCTGGAAATGTGTATGTAACTGGCGTACCCCTCGTATAGATAGATAAAACTATAGTTATAGTATAACAATGGGAATAAAATAAAACATACATATCAGTGGTTCTCAACCTTTTATGCTTCACGTACCTCCTGGAAATGTGTATGTAACTGGCGTACCCCTTGTATAGATAGATAAAACTATAGTTATAGTATAACAATGGGAATAAAATAAAACATACATATCAGTGGTTCTCAACCTTTTATGCTTCACGTACCCCCTGGAAATGTGTATGTAACTGGCGTACCCCTCGTATAGATAGATAAAACTATAGTTATAGTATAACAATGGGAATAAAATAAAACATACATATCAGTGGTTCTCAACCTTTTATGCTTCACGTACCCCCTGGAAATGTGTATGTAACTGGCGTACCCCTCGTATAGATAGATAAAACTATAGTTATAGTATAACAATGGGAATAAAATAAAACATACATATCAGTGGTTCTCAACCTTTTATGCTTCACGTACCTCCTGGAAATGTGTATGTAACTGGCGTACCCCTTGTATAGATAGATAAAACTATAGTTATAGTATAACAATGGGAATAAAATAAAACATACATATCAGTGGTTCTCAACCTTTTATGCTTCGCGTACCCCCTGGAAATGTGTATGTAACTGGCGTACCCCTTGTATAGATAGATAAAACTATAGTTATAGTATAACAATGGGAATAAAATAAAACATATATATCAGTGGTTCTCAACCTTTTATGCTTCACGTACCCCCTGGAAATGTGTATGTAACTGGCGTACCCCTCGTATAGATAGATAAAACTATAGTTATAGTATAACAATGGGAATAAAATAAAACATACATATCAGTGGTTCTCAACCTTTTATGCTTCACGTACCCCCTGGAAATGTGTATGTAACTGGCGTACCCCTTGTATAGATAGATAAAACTATAGTTATAGTATAACAATGGGAATAAAATAAAACATACATATCAGTGGTTCTCAACCTATTATGCTTCACGTACCCCCTGGAAATGTGTATGTAACTGGCGTACCCCTTGTATAGATAGATAAAACTATAGTTATAGTATAACAATGGGAATAAAATAAAACATACATATCAGTGGTTCTCAACCTTTTATGCTTCACGTACCCCCTGGAAATGTGTATGTAACTGGCGTACCCCTTGTATAGATAGATAAAACTATAGTTATAGTATAACAATGGGAATAAAATAAAACATACATATCAGTGGTTCTCAACCTTTTATGCTTCACGTACCCCCTGGAAATGTGTATGTAACTGGCGTACCCCTCGTATAGATAGATAAAACTATAGTTATAGTATAACAATGGGAATAAAATAAAACATACATATCAGTGGTTCTCAACCTTTTATGCTTCGCGTACCCCCTGGAAATGTGTATGTAACTGGCGTACCCCTTGTATAGATAGATAAAACTATAGTTATAGTATAACAATGGGAATAAAATAAAACATATATATCAGTGGTTCTCAACCTTTTATGCTTCACGTACCCCCTGGAAATGTGTATGTAACTGGCGTACCCCTCGTATAGATAGATAAAACTATAGTTATAGTATAACAATGGGAATAAAATAAAACATACATATCAGTGGTTCTCAACCTTTTATGCTTCACGTACCCCCTGGAAATGTGTATGTAACTGGCGTACCCCTTGTATAGATAGATAAAACTATAGTTATAGTATAACAATGGGAATAAAATAAAACATACATATCAGTGGTTCTCAACCTATTATGCTTCACGTACCCCCTGGAAATGTGTATGTAACTGGCGTACCCCTTGTATAGATAGATAAAACTATAGTTATAGTATAACAATGGGAATAAAATAAAACATACATATCAGTGGTTCTCAACCTTTTATGCTTCACGTACCCCCTGGAAATGTGTATGTAACTGGCGTACCCCTTGTATAGATAGATAAAACTATAGTTATAGTATAACAATGGGAATAAAATAAAACATACATATCAGTGGTTCTCAACCTTTTATGCTTCACGTACCCCCTGGAAATGTGTATGTAACTGGCGTACCCCTCGTATAGATAGATAAAACTATAGTTATAGTATAACAATGGGAATAAAATAAAACATACATATCAGTGGTTCTCAAACTTTTATGCTTCACGTACCCCCCTGGAAATGTGTATGTAACTGGCGTACCCCTCGTATAGATAGATAAAACTATAGTTATAGTATAACAATGGGAATAAAATAAAACATACATATCAGTGGTTCTCAACCTTTTATGCTTCACGTACCCCCTGGAAATGTGTATGTAACTGGCGTACCCCTCGTATAGATAGATAAAACTATAGTTATAGTATAACAATGGGAATAAAATAAAACATACATATCAGTGGTTCTCAACCTTTTATGCTTCACGTACCCCCTGGAAATGTGTATGTAACTGGCGTACCCCTCGTATAGATAGATAAAACTATAGTTATAGTATAACAATGGGAATAAAATAAAACATACATATCAGTGGTTCTCAACCTTTTATGCTTCACGTATCCCCTGGAAATGTGTATGTAACTGGCGTACCCCTTGTATAGATAGATAAAACTATAGTTATAGTATAACAATGGGAATAAAATAAAGCATACATATCAGTGGTTCTCAACCTTTTATGCTTCACGTACCCCCTGGAAATGTGAATGTAACTGGCGTACCCCTCGTATAGATAGATAAAACTATAGTTATAGTATAACAATGGGAATAAAATAAAACATACATATCAGTGGTTCTCAACCTTTTATGCTTCACGTACCCCCTGGAAATGTGTATGTAACTGGCGTACCCCTTGTATAGATAGATAAAACTATAGTTATAGTATAACAATGGGAATAAAATAAAACATACATATCAGTGGTTCTCAAACTTTTATGCTTCACGTACCCCCTGGAAATGTGTATGTAACTGGCGTACCCCTTGTATAGATAGATAAAACTATAGTTATAGTATAACAATGGGAATAAAATAAAACATATATATCAGTGGTTCTCAACCTTTTATGCTTCACGTACCTCCTGGAAATGTGTATGCAACTGGCGTAACCCTTGTATAGATAGATAAAACTATAGTTATAGTATAACAATGGGAATAAAATAAAACATATATATCAGTGGTTCTCAACCTTTTATGCTTCACGTACCCCCTGGAAATGTGTATGTAACTGGCGTACCCCTCGTATAGATAAATAAAACTATAGTTATAGTATAACAATGGGAATAAAATAAAACATACATATCAGTGGTTCTCAACCTTTTATGCTTCACGTACCCCCTGGAAATGTGTATGTAACTGGCGTACCCCTTGTATAGATAGATAAAACTATAGTTATAGTATAACAATGGGAATAAAATAAAACATACATATCAGTGGTTCTCAACCTTTTATGCTTCACGTACCCCCTGGAAATGTGTATGTAACTGGCGTACCCCTCGTATAGATAGATAAAACTATAGTTATAGTATAACAATGGGAATAAAATAAAACATACATATCAGTGGTTCTCAAACTTTTATGCTTCACGTACCCCCTGGAAATGTGTATGTAACTGGCGTACCCCTCGTATAGATAGATAAAACTATAGTTATAGTATAACAATGGGAATAAAATAAAACATACATATCAGTGGTTCTCAACCTATTATGCTTCACGTACCCCCTGGAAATGTGTATGTAACTGGCGTACCCCTCGTATAGATAGATAAAACTATAGTTATAGTATAACAATGGGAATAAAATAAAACATACATATCAGTGGTTCTCAACCTTTTATGCTTCACGTACCCCCTGGAAATGTGTATGTAACTGGCGTACCCCTCGTATAGATAGATAAAACTATAGTTATAGTATAACAATGGGAATAAAATAAAAAATACATATCAGTGGTTCTCAACCTTTTATGCTTCACGTACCCCCTGGAAATGTGTATGTAACTGGCGTACCCCTTGTATAGATAGATAAAACTATTGTTATAGTATAACAATGGGAATAAAATAAAACATACATATCAGTGGTTCTCAACCTTTTATGCTTCACGTACCTCCTGGAAATGTGTATGTAACTGGCGTACCCCTCGTATAGATAGATAAAACTATAGTTATAGTATAACAATGGGAATAAAATAAAACATACATATCAGTGGTTCTCAACCTTTTATGCTTCACGTACCCCCTAGAAATGTGTATGTAACTGGCGTACCCCTCGTATAGGTAGATAAAACTATAGTTATAGTATAACAATGGGAATAAAATAAAACATACATATCAGTGGTTCTCAACCTTTTATGCTTCACGTACCCCCTGGAAATGTGTATGTAACTGGCGTACCCCTTGTATAGATAGATAAAACTATAGTTATAGTATAACAATGGGAATAAAATAAAACATACATATCAGTGGTTCTCAACCTTTTATGCTTCACGTACCCCCTAGAAATGTGTATGTAACTGGCGTACCCCTCGTATAGGTAGATAAAACTATAGTAATAGTATAACAATGGGAATAAAATAAAACATATATATCAGTGGTTCTCAACCTTTTATGCTTCACGTACCTCCTGGAAATGTGTATGCAACTGGCGTACCCCTTGTATAGATAGATAAAACTATAGTTATAGTATAACAATGGGAATAAAATAAAACATATATATCAGTGGTTCTCAACCTTTTATGCTTCACGTACCCCCTGGAAATGTGTATGTAACTGGCGTACCCCTTGTATAGATAGATAAAACTATAGTTATAGTATAACAATGGGAATAAAATAAAACATATATATCAGTGGTTCTCAACCTTTTATGCTTCACGTACCCCCTGGAAATGTGTATGTAACTGGCGTACCCCTTGTATAGAGAGATAAAACTATAGTTATAGTATAACAATGGGAATAAAATAAAACATATATATCAGTGGTTCTCAACCTTTTATGCTTCACGTACCCCCTGGAAATGTGTATGTAACTGGCGTACCCCTTGTATAGATAGATAAAACTATAATTATAGTATAACAATGGGAATAAAATAAAACATATATATCAGTGGTTCTCAACCTTTTATGCTTCACGTACCCCCTGGAAATGTGTATGTAACTGGCGTACCTCTTGTATAGATAGATAAAACTATAATTATAGTATAACAATGGGAATAAAATAAAGCATATATACACACATTAAATTTTGTATTCATAAATTACATATATCGATAAACACAAAAAATGACATAAACAAATTTAACAATTCTTATAAAATTATAAACATTTTACTGGATAATCAGTGAAATGGTTGCGCTTGTTTATGCTTGCACAGTTCATCAGTGGTTGGGGTTATCCTGCTAAGGTAGAGTCGCAAGTCATCTTCATCATCCAGCCTGTTCCTATATTTATTTTTTAAAGCAGTTAAAGATAAAAAACCAGTTTCACATAAATAAGTTGTTGTGAAAGGTAACAAATATTTGACTGCAATTCGTGACAAAGTCGGATATTCCTTCTCCACTCCAATCCAAAAACTAATCAATGGCTTTTTGGAATGAATGTTTTTCAAACTATTGTCACAAGATATCTCAATCAACTCTTCTTTATTGGACAATGGAAGATCTAGCCACTTTTGAGCTCTCACGGCGTACCCCAAAAATTTTACCTCGTACCCCAGGTTGAGAACCTCTTTTAGTAGACTATTATGCTCTCTGAATGTTGTTAAATGAAGAAAAAAAATGACTACAAAATACTGTCCTGTTATATTCAAATTCTCCCGTCAAACGTCATCGGTAATGGACTGCCTCAGAAAAAAAAAATAAAATTCTGTAGTAGCAAAAAATGACTAATTTTTTGGCTTCTTGCTGTTGATTTTCTATAGCTTATTATTTCTATCGAAGAATTTCTTGTATTTAAAATCACCCTTATAATCACTACAAAACTGTGTAAAGCGTGTTTCAATCTATTGTACAATCGCTGAAAAACATATCCGAACACTATGGTTGATTACAGAATTCGGAAAAAATATCTGGCAACGATTTTTTTAGAAATTAGTTTTTTAGAAATCATCAGCACCAAACGGATCACATACGTTTTTCTCAAGAAAAATTATTCAGGGAATTGAACTATTGTTTTGCCGTGAAGTACCAGTTAATCTTTCTATTTAATTCTTATACATTCCTATTCTATTTAATTTTTTAGAAATTAGTGATCTGGCAACCTTCGTGTCACGTGACACGAAGGTTGTCAGATCACTAATTTCTAAAAAAATCATTGCCAGATATTTTTTTCTGAATTCTGTGATCAACCATAGTGTTCGGATAGTTTTTTTAATATATATATAATGTGTATGAATATATAACGAAATGAATATGGAGCGTGTGCAGTTACCGTTCACAGCAAACTGGAGCGGTTGCGGTTAATGTTCAGAGCACATTGGATCGTGTTAGCTCACAAAGTCCTGGATCGTGTGGGCTCACTCACGGAAATATTGAGCGTGTGCAGTTACCGTTCACAACAAACTGGAGCGGTTGGGGTTAATGTTCACAGCACATTGGATCGTGTGAGCTCACAAAAACCTCGATCGTGTGGGCTCATTCACGGAAATATTGAGCGTGTGCAGTTACCGTTCATAGCAAACTGGAGCGGTTGCGGTTAATGTTCACAGCACATTGGATCGTGTGAGCTCACAAAGACCTGGATCGTGTGGGCTCACTCACGGAAATATTGAGCGTGTGCAGTTACCGTTCACAGCAAACTGGAGCGGTTGCGGTTAATGTTCACAGCACATTGGATCGTGTGAGCTCACAAAGACCTGGATCGTGTGGGCTCACTCACGGAAATATTGAGCGTGTGCAGTTACCGTTCATAGCAAACTGGAGAGGTTGCGGTTAATGTTCACAGCACATTGGATCGTGTGAGCTCGCAAAGACCTGGATCGTGTGGGCTCACTCACGGAAATATTGAGCGTGTGCAGTTACCGTTCACAGCAAACTGGAGCGGTTGCGGTTAATGTTCACAGCCCATTGGATCGTGTGAGCTCACAAAGACCTGGATCGTGTGGGCTCACTCAGGGAAATATTGAGCGTGTGCAGTTACCGTTCACAGCAAACTGGAGCGGTTGCGGTTAATGTTCACAGCACATTGGATCGTGTGAGCTCGCAAAGACCTGGATCGTGTGGGCTCACTCACGGAAATATTGAGCGTGTGCAGTTACCGTTCACAGCAAACTGGAGCGGTTGCGGTTAATGTTCACAGCACATTGGATCGTGTGGCTCACTCACGGAAATATTGAGCGTGTACAGTTGCTGTACACGCTCCAGATATTTTTCCTGAATTCTGTAATCACGTGACACGAAGGTTGCCAGATCACTAATTTATAAAAAAAAATCGTTGCCAGAAATTTTTTCTGAATTCTGTGAGCAACCATAGCGTTGGGATATTTTTTTGAGCGACTGTAGGTGGTCATATTATTTTGATACTAGATCGTGTGGGCTCACTCACGGAAATATTGAGCGTGTGCAGTTACCGTTCACAGCAAATTGGAGCGTGTGCAGTAACTGCACACGCTCCAGTTTGCTGTATCCGGTAACTGGAGCGTGTACAGTTGCTGTACACGCTCCAGATATTTTTTCTGAATTCTGTAATCAACCATAGTGTTCGGATATTTTTTTGAGCGACTGTACATGAAACTCTATGTAACTGGTGATGATAATGAGGTGCTATTTTGTTTTATAAATGTAAAGCTGAAACTGTTATATACTTGAACTTTATAATTATGTTAATATTTATACTCTGTTGAAATTTCATTCTGTTAGAGAGCTGTTTAAAGAGCCCATAGATGGAGCAAAAATCCATAGTTTTCGCAACACAAATCCGGTCATCAGTGAAGTTGAGTTGTTTTACTTCTTAGCGGTGGTAGGTTAAGTGGTCAGGATGTTTAATTTCTTGTGTTGTCGTTCTGCTGAGGTTTCGCCTTCCTCACAAATCGGGGCGGGGTGGCTCAGTCGGTAGCGCGCCAGGCTCGTAATCTGTATTTCCCAGGTTCGAGTCCCAGCTGGGTCAGCGTTGAGATTTATATCCGCAAAATTCCCCGCCCTGCCCACGGTCAGTAAGGAACACCGATGGGCTTGGAAAGGCCGCCGCCCGTCGGATGGGACGTTAAGCCGTAGCCCCGTGTGCGGGAGAGCCATACCCTGTGCAGGTTAAAGAACGCGCTGGATAGCCTTGACGGGAGGCTACCATCTGTCTCCCAACAGCTGTTCCAGTGGGTCCCCTCCCCCAACCTTCTCTGAGCCTTCGGGGTCCATGTGACCTGGCCATTTAGCCCATGGTGTGGAAAAAAGTGCCGCTCAGAGGTAAAACAACCCAACCCAACCCTGCTGAGGTTTCGTCTTCCTCACAAATCTTTTCCATGACGAATTATATTAACGGGCTCCTGTCAAACCTCTGTGACAAGTAGTTGCTTTAGAGGTAATTTATTTCGTTTAATCAAAATATAGTCAGGTCACAAGGACCCAAAGACATCAGGGGAAGCAAAATAATATCTGGATCTACTTCTCTAGGTAACATGACTGAACTCATCAAAAATTGAGCCGCCATTGTATACAATAGAAGACTTTATAATACGCGTCATCATTTGAGTGCTGCAGCATTCGTCTGCATCATCAGTACCAAACGGATTACATACGTTTTTCTCAAGAAAAATTATTCAGAGAATTGAACTATTGTTTTGCCGTGAAGTACCAGTTAACCTTTCTATTTAATTCTTATGCAGCAAATTTTCGATTTCCTGAAGCACATTGACTTATATAACAACGCATTCCGGAACTATTTTCTTGACGAAAGATGTAACGAGCATTTACACTCCAAACAAAACATGTATTTTTGTCTAAAAAAGAGAAAGTGGTGACAGATTCAGGCTTACCTTGAGGAAGAAATTCTCTCTCTACACATAATCCATCTCTACGAACAGAAAGCTACTGTCTAGCAGAACTGCACCTAATAAGACAGAGGCGCTGTTTCATGAATGATGTCACTTCCCGTCAACAATGATGACAAGTGAGCTGTGCTTCCGCTCCTCAGGCACACGGTGATTTTCAAAGCATTCATCTCTTGCACCTAGAATGAAAGAAACCGAAGAATAGAGTACAGCAGTGCCGTAGCATGCTGAGGTGGAATTACGTTCAGGTGAATGCTGATGGCTTAGTTGTTAAAGAGTAGGCCTCGGGACACCAAACCGCAAGTTCCAGTTACAATAAGCACTTCTTACTTTATGCCCAGGATATTCAACTATGAATCATGCTACTCACAAATATCCAGGCTTCTAATATACAGTTCCCAGGTTCGAGTCTCACCTGTGTCAGCGTTGAGATTTATCTCTTCTAAACCCCACCCTCGGTCAAAAAGGGACACGATGTCCTTTGAAAGGCCTCCGTGCGTCGGATTGATGTCAAGCCGTAGTTCTGCATGCTTTCGGGAGATTTGGGTTGGGTTGTTTTACCTCTGAGCGGCACTTTTTTGCACACAATGGGCTAAATGGCCAGGTTGCAAGGATCTCAACGGCTCAGAGAAGGTTGAGGGAGGGAACCCACTGGAACAGCTGTTGGGAGACAGATGATAGCTTCCCGTCAAGGCCATCCAGCGTGTTCTTTAACGTGCACAAGGTATGGCTCTCCCGCATATGGGGCAACGGCTTAACGTCCCATCCGAAGGACGGCGGCCTTTCCAAGCCCATCGGTGTCCCTTACTGACCGTGGGCAGGATTAGGAATTTTGAGGAGATAAATATAAACGCTGACCCAGCTGGGACTCGAACCTGGGAACTGCAGATTACGAGCCTGAAACGCTACCAACTGAGCCATCACCGCTTTCAGAACCCTTACCCTTTGCATGTTAAAAGAACATGCTGGATGGCCTTGACGGGAGGCTTCCGTCTGTCCCCTAACAGTTGTTCAATGGGTCCCCTTCCCTCAACCTTCTCCGAATCATTGGGGTCCTTGTGACTTTCACACGTCCTTTCGTCTACGTCATCTTAAGTAAATTTGCATCTAACGTTAATAACGGATCCGCTGGACAGCTGTTAGATGGAAACCTCATATCGAGGCCATCCAGGGCGCCCGAAAATCTGGTCGTCCCATACGAAATTCCAAAATCCCAAACTTGTCTACGTGCTTTTAATTCCAAAACAATTGTCTTGGCATAATTTTATTTCAGCCCATCTTATATTTCCGATACTGAAATAGATTTAAAAATCAACCATAAAATTTTATTCCATATGGAATATATCATTTAAAATATTTCAATTTCCAATTTCTCCTTTCTTTCCTGTCGGGAGGAATATTTTAGCAATTGGGAAACTCTACTCATGTCTTATTCTCAGACACCCCCCCCCCCCCCAGAAAAAAATTTATTTTCGAACCCTTACGAAACTAAATTTTCGGACCCCCGCCGAAACAAAACCTTGGGTATGTCCCTGAACCAGTTGATTTTTACCGTGCACTAGCCGTCCCGTGGCCGAGTAGTTAGCACGCTTGGCTACTGATCTAAGGGACCTGGGTTCGAGCCCCGGGTAAGGCATGGCTGTTTGTGTCGTTTTTCTGCTGAGGTCCTGCCATCCTTTCAGACCTTCTACTATGGCATATAAACTGACAGGCTGCTGTCAGACCTCCGTGGCAAGCAGCTGCTTGAGGGGGTATTTATTTATTTTTATTTACTGTGTGTAACTCTCTTAAACACGGACCATGGCTTTATGTTCCATGCAACGGACGACGTTCTTTCCCAGACTATAGATGTCTCCTTTCTCACCGAGGACAGAGAATGAGTTATCAGAGAAAATCTCAACGCTGGCATAGTGGAGGCTCGAACCAGAAACTGTAGATTACTTTGGCGGGTTTATTTTTATTACTTAGTTTTGTTCCCTAATTGGGGGGAATACTTGGATTTTTGAACAGGAATATGCCTAGCCTCAACTCCCTTTTCCAGTATCTCAAATGAAATTTACATTTTAACATGCTTACATATAAATATAATATCATAATTGAAAGCCATTCCAAAAAATCGGGACATATACCTAAAATTTAAACCTTCTTAAGCTACTCTCCGTTACACCTTTGTTGTCCCAATACCAAAATCTCCCTTTTTTGAAGATTTACGAGCTGATCTCGTGCGCCAGCAGACACGTACACTGGAGCGCTACCAACAGACACGTGCATATTTCAATTTCCAATTTCTCTTTTCTTTCTTGTCGGGAGGAATATTTTGGCAATTGGGAAACTCTACTCGTGTCTGCACAGAGACTGGATTCTTTTATGACCTTGTCAGATCGATGTGCGCAATTTTAGTTTTTCGTAATTTTTGGTTGACTTTTGAGAGCTATTTTTCGCGAGTGCTTCATAAAAGTCGAAAACAAATGAAAGAAACTATGAAAATGAAGGGGCGGGGCTGGCTCAGTCGGTAGCGCGCCAGGCTCGTAATCTGAAGTTCCCAGGTTCGAGTCCCAGCTGGGTCAGCGTTGAGATTTATCTCCGAAAAATTTCCCCGCCCTGCCCACGATCAGTAGGGGACACCGATGGGCTTGGAAAGACCGCCGTCCGTCGGATAAAGCCGTGATCCCGTGTGCGGGAGAGCCATACCCTGTGCACGTTAAAGAACACGCTGGATGGCCTTGACGGGAGGCTACCATCTGTCTCCCAACAGCTGTTCCAGTGGGTCCCCTCCCCCAACCTTCTCTGAGACTTCGGGGTCCATGTGACCTGGCCATTTAGCCCATGGTGTGCAAAAAAAGTGCCGCTCAGAGGTAAAACAACCCAACGTTAAAGAACACGCTGGATGGCCTTGACGGGAGGCTACCATCTGTCTCCCAACAGCTGTTCCAGTGGGTCCCCTCCTCCAACCTTCTCTGAGCCTTCGGGGTCCATGTGACCTGGCCATTTAGCCCATGGTGTGCAAAAAAAGTGCCGCTCAGAGGTAAAACAACCCAACGTTAAAGAACACGCTGGATGGCCTTGACGGGAGGCTACCATCTGTCTCCCAACAACTGTTCCAGTGTGTCCCCTCCCCCAACCTTCTCTGAGCCTTCGGGGTCCATGTGACCTGGCCATTTAGCCCATGGTGTGCAAAAAAGTGCCGCTCAGAGGTAAAACAATCCAATCTATGAAAATGAAAGAGCCACTTTCCGATCTTATCTGATATTTCACCGCCAGAAGTCACAAACAAAAGAATAATAAGGTCCATCACTACTTAAAGGCTTAAATGACGAATGAGTACGAATATGGGCAAGACGGGGACAAAATTCGTTTTGATTATTCCTGTTATCGACTCTGCGATCTCTTGGCTCCAAGATCCACTCTAGCATGCGCGTTCTGCTCTGACTGAGGAATTCAGACGAGAACTGACAAAATCGTCAGGACTGGAAGGAGCATCGTACACAAATTGGCGCCAATCATGCGGGTCAGAATAACTTCGGCGAGAGTGCGCTCACAATCGCAGCTAGCGGCGTCGTTTTATTTTCGCCATATTGTCGCTGATAAGAGAGGTCATTGTCTACCTCGTGCACAGACAAAAACCATTTTCATATGCAGAACGCGAGCCATTTTTCAACAGGAAATCGCCCTTGAAAGGCAGTGCGCGAGACAATGGTTCAATGGCGGCTCGGATCTTGGGAAAACCAGATAGGGATGAAAGATGAACGGAAGGGCGGGGCTCCGGCGTCACGTGATTAAAAAGTCACAATTGGTGAGAGCTGAACAGTTTTTAAAAGAAAAAGACGACCTGGGTACTGACTCCAGTGATATACTGGACTCAGCGCAGCTCATAGTAAAGTGGGGCGGGGGTGGCTCAGTCGGTAGCGCGCCAGGCTCGTAATCTGTACTTCCCAGGTTCGAGTTCCAGCTGGGTCAGCGTTGAGATTTATCTCCGCAAAATTCCCCGCCCTGCCCACGGTCAGTAGGGGTCACCGATGGGCTTGGAAAGGCCGCCGTCCGTCGGATGGGACGTTAAGCCGTGTTTCCGTGTGTGGGAGAGCCATACCCTATGCACGTTAAAGATCACGCTGGATTGCCTTGACGGGAGGCTACCATCTGTCTCACAACAGCTGTTCCAGTGGGTCCCCTCCCCCAACATTCTCTGAGCCTTCGAGGTCCCTGTGACCTGGCCATTTAGCCCACGGTGTGCAAAAAAAAGGTAAGCTCAGAAGTAAAACAACCCAACCCAGGCGAAACCCCCCCCCCCCCCAAAAAAAAAAAAAAACCCTTATATATGAATCTCGCTTCCTTCATAGTACGATAAACTTAATCACGAAAAAACAAACTTTGGGGCAACTGAACGCCCCTTCTCCACAGATCTCTGTGGCATATTAAACTGACAGGCTTCTGTCGGGGCGGGGGTGGCTCAGTCGGTAGCGCGCCAGGCCCCTAATCTGTAGTTCCCAGGTTCGAGTCCCAGCTTGGTCAGCGTTGAGATTTATCTCCGCAAAAATTCCCCGCCCTGCCCACGGTCAGTAGGGGACACCGATGGGCTTGGAAAGGCCGCCGTCCGTCGGATGGGACGTTAAGCCGTGGCCCCGTGTGCGGGAGAGCCATACCCTGTGCACGTTAAAGAACACGCTGGATGGCCTTGACGGGATGCTACCATCTGTCTCCCAACAGCTGTTCCAGTGGGTCCCCTCCCCAAACCTTCTCTGAACCTTCGGGGTCCATGTGACCTGGCCATTTAGCCCATGGTGTACAAAAAAGTGCCGCTCAGAGGTAAAACAATCCAATCGAATCCAGGCTTCTGTCAGATCTCTGAGGCAAGCAGCTGCTTGAAGATTAATTCATTATTTATTTCATTTATACGAATTTATGTGAATTTTGATCCAGGAATTTCAAAAGCTTCTCTACCTAAATGAAACATGCTTTAGTATATTAATCTAAGTATACCATTCTCAGAAAAACTCAAGAAAAAAATCCTCACAAATTTTTTAAGCTTCCCATTAACTGATATCATTGAACAGCAACAACTGCATATTACATGTGAGAGACATTGGCAACATGCGCAGAACAGAGTGGTTCTTGAAAAGTGTCTATGTTACCGCTAAAGTGCAGAAATCAGTTATTCTACAGATTATCTAGGTATTGTGCAGATTAATAGGGTGATCCGTTAAACTGCGGAAAATTGTTTCATTTCTCAAATTACCTAGGTAATCTGCAAATTACCTGGATAATCTGCACATTACCTACTAGGCACTCGTTAAAGTGAAAAAAGATCTTTGCTGGAACAACAGGAACATTTCTGTACGCTTAAATTAACATAATGTTATTTATCTAGTGTCCGAGAGTAGAGTTGAAACCAGGGTCATCCCTCTGTCAACATGAATCAGTCGTCCGAATTATAAAAAACGCCCCCAAAATGAGCAGGCCAAGTGAGAACGAATCATTTTAGTGATTCGTTATCAAGAATGAATCACTTTTACCGATTCGTTCTCACTTGGCCTCCGCTCATCCGGGGCGTTTTTTATAATGCGGACGAGTGAATCACGTGACACGAAGATTCATATTCAAGAGATTCACCACTATGAGAGAAACAAACTTTTGAACTTTAACGATACGGAAGCCGTTAATGTGCACATTACCTAGGTAAAATGCGGAAAACTCTTGATTCCGCACGTTAACGGAGCAAATCAGTTAATCTGCAGATTAGCTAGGTAATGTGCACATTAACGGCTTTCGAGCTTTAGCGGTAACATAGATACAGAGAACACGTGCTCATATTTCCGCTGATGAAGCCACTGATTCCACACGGTCGTGCCACAGTCATAAAATTTATCAAGATAACTCTAATAACTCGTATCGGCACTTAAACCCCCATTAAGTAGTTCCTCTCTGTAAGTAGCGAAGGCTAACTGTTAGATAAAGAAGCTGTCAACAAAGGATGACAGTTATTTAAATCTCTCTGATCGCTTCTGTTGTTCAACGTTGCATAAGAGATCCTATCTACAACGATGATAGTAATTTGTTTAAATATCGCTATTATATTGAGGTGGAAAATATTAATGTGCATAATATCTCATACGAGCAAATATTCCAATTTGCTTCTATGAAGGGAAGACAGGTTAAAGGATGTATGAACTCCAGGTGGTTCTAAATCATCATCTAAATCATTGAACTATTCGCCTATAAGCGTGATAAAAATAATTTAAATTATGATGATAATTCATATTTCTTTGATCCGAGCCTGCATGCCCCCCCCCCCTTTTCTTGTGGATAGGGGTAGCTCAATCGATAGCGCATCAGGCTCGTAATCTGCAGTTCCCAGGTTCGAGTCCCAACTGTGCCAGCCTTATAATTTATCTCCGTTAACCCCCATCCTGCTCTTCTTCAGATAGGGGAGACCAATGGGCTTGTAAAGGAAATAAATTATAAATGAACAATAAATAAAAGAAGAAAAAGTCAAGGCATTTCTGTTTGGAATCAAGGATCGCATTTGCTAGAACAGATTCAAAATAAATTGCTCCATAAGTTCTGGCAACTATCAATTTTTCTACTGGGTACACAAGCACTTTAAATATTCCTAGAAAATTAAATATTTTGGCAAGAAATAACGATGAAATGCAATGTTCAATAGTTTTTGCTTCCTAAAGCAAAAAGTTGATTTTCTGAAACGAAGTTATTTTGTCTAAATAACTCAAAAGTCTGTCAAAGAAGACATCGCTCTGAATTTAACGTCAATATCAATTTTTGAGGAAACATTGTTTTGGACCGTGGCACTCCTTAGAAGTGAAAGACGGTGAATTATACAGAAGATGGGAGAATCCCACTGGACGGCTGATCCGTTGACAGATAATCCATCCTCTCTCCCGATTGGAACTAGTGATGAAAGATGTACATGACAGTGCCACTGGAGGACACTTCGGTGTTAATAAGACAGTAGCTAAAATCAGGGAACGATTTCATTGGCTGAAAAGTAGAGCAGACGTTGAAAGATGGTATAGGAAATGTGACGTCTGTGCAGCAAAGAAAGGCCCTAAGTGTAAGAGTCGGAGTAAGCTGCAGACTTATAACGTTGGTGCCCCTTTTGAGAGCATAGCCATTGATGCAATGGGTCCGTTTCCTAGGACTGATGATGGAAATCGCTATTTATTAGTGGTAATGGATTATTTCACGAAGTGGCCTGAAGTCTATCCCCTCCTAGATGAGGAGGCAACAACAGTTGCAGAGATGAGAGTTAATAACTTGATTAGTAGGTATGGAGTACCTTTACAACTCCACTCTGATCAAGGACGGAATTTTGAATCCAATGTGTTTAAAGGCATCTGTCAACTATTAGGCATTCAGAAAACCAGAACAACTCCCCTACACCCTCAGTCGGATGGTATGGTTGAGAGATGTAATAGGACAATTGCACAACATCTAGCATGGTTTGTCGACGACCATCAACGTGACTGGGATCGCCATATATCACTGCTTTTGTTGGCATACAGAACAGTAGTGCATGAGACAACTGGACAGATACCCTCCATGATGCTCTTTGGAAGAGAGTTACATCTTCCCTGTGACCTTTTATATGGTCGGCCAGAAGCAATGCCTGTATCCACTCCACAATACGTACAAAAATTGCAACAACGACTATAAGAAATCCATCACTCCGTCAGACATAACATCAACTTATCAAGCGAGAGAACCAAAACGAGATACGACAGTAAAACAAATGGAACTGTTTTCAATCAAGGAGATCTTGTTTGGCTGTACAATCTACATAGAAAGAAGAGACTTTCTCCAAAACTTCAGAAACCTTGGAAAGGTCCGTATACAGTAGTTAACAGGATTAACGACGTGGTGTATCGCATTCGTCGACGTCCAACTACAAAGTGCTAGGTGGTTCATGTGGATTGTTTGGCCCCGTTTCATTGAAGAACTGAAGAAGCTTCGGAATCCAGAATTGCTCGGGACGAACAAGACCTAAGGAGGGGGCAATGTTACGACAGATGAACGTGCTACAATGAATTTACGATAAACGTGTCATGAACGCTCCGTATGCTTCTGCGTGAGAATTACGCAACTAACGAATTGGAATACAGAACCGATCTGAAAAATAGAAAGGATAGAATTGTTGTTGGAGTTGTGGATATCCGAAAGGAGGCATAATTAGTTTCAGTGTGTACGCGATGGGTGTAAAAAGTGAAGAAGCATTTTATATGGTGAGTGCGAGGAAGGTTGATTAGTTTATTGGTGTGGATCGTGTTGGCAAGCTGGTAAAGGAAAAGAAGAATTTGTAGTCTTGTGCGTGGTGATCAACATCTGAAAAGAATTGGTTTCCGAGAAACCAGTACACTTAGACACAGTTTTGAAGTACTTGGGGACTAAAACCTTAGAAGGAAGTTGGATTGGATTGTTTTACCTCTGAGTGGCACTTTTTTGCACACCATGGGCTAAATGGCCAGGTCACATGGACCCCGAAGGCTCAGAGAAGGTTGGGAGAGGGGACCCACTGGAACAGCTGTTGGGAGACAGATGGTAGCCTCCCGTCAAGGCCATCCAGCGTGTTCTTTAACGTGCACAGGGTATGGCTCTCCCGCACACGGGGCCACGGCTTAACGTCCCATCCGACGGGCGGCGGCCTTTCCGAGCCCATCGGTGTCCTCTACTGACCGTGGGCAGGGCAGGGAAATTTTGCGGAGATAAATCTCAACGCTGACCCAGCTGGGACTGGAACCTGGGAACTACAGATTACGAGCCTGGCGCTAAGAAGGAAGTCATTTAGTGTCTAGTTATTTAGTTTGTTTAGAAATTGGTAAGGATATTCTCATTAGGTTGAATATTTATTTATCAGCATGATTTTATTTTTCATTGAATGATATTAGCCTTGTTTTGTGATTTGGATGTGAACAGAATTGAGATAATGATTTTTTCTGAAAGTTGATCTTTGTATTATTATAAAGTTTCGTGCCGGTTGACTTAGTTTATAAATAATATCATCCATGCTTTTGTAATAAATTGCATTGTATTGTAAATTTTATTGACATATTTTTACTTTAACACACGCTCAGTGCACATCCATTTTAATTTGCAACAATAACATGAAATGGGCAAACACTACTGCATTATCGGTGACTGATATAAGTGAAGAAAATTGTTTGAGCAAAATGGAGAACATTTTTATTTGATAGTTTAACGATGATATATATATATTTAAAAAACGGATATTCGAATAAAACCGACAAATTTAAAAAAAAATCATCTTATGTCAAAGAACCATACCTTTTACTTCCAAAGCAGAATTTAAGTTAAAAACTTTTCAGGAGGGTCCACTGAAAATTGCGATTAAATCTTTGAAACTTATAGTGGGCTTGGAAAGGTTTTTTTTTTCCCAAGCCCACTATAAGTCGCACTTATAAGTCGTCATATATATACAATTGGCACTGCAATTGACACAATCGACAACCCATTGACAATGCAACTGACACAATAAACATCCCAATTAACACTGCAACGGACACAATTCACAACCTAGTTGACACTAAAATTGACACAACTGAAACTCAATTGACAATCCAATCAATATTGCCATTGACACAATTCACACTGTAACTGAAGTCCCAATTGCCAATGAAATTGACACAATTGAAACCCAATTGACACTGCAATGGAAAATGAATCTGGCAACCTTCGTGTCACGTGACACGAAGGTTGCCAGATCAATAATTTCTAAAAAAAATCGTTGACAGATATTTTTCTGAATTCTGTAATCAACCATAATGTTCGGATATTTTTTTGAGCGACTGTAAGTTAACTGTTGTGCGCACCTCACGGTTGCAAGCACTATTCAATTTTTAGGTAGAAATATGCAAATTTAAATCTGTGGCGTTGTGTTTCCCACATTGCCCAATTACCGATTATTCCCTTAATTGCCTCAATTACCGATTAATGCGGGCCGCAAAAATCCCAGGCAGTCTCCTTAGCAGAAGACGTTTTTATTAATATGAACAATGTTGAGCGCAACTCAGGTTTATGGAAATATAAAACAATAACAATATTTATTGAGACAAAATATTTAAAAGTACAGGCAGAACAATTAATCTTTCTAATAATCAATCGTCTATCGTGGACTTAAAAAAAGAAAGAACTTAAAGAATTAAATGGACTATGGAATCCCTTTACAATTAAATCTAAAATTAAGGAGAGCAACTTATAAGTTAAAGGAAGGGTAAGCGTACCGTTCTAAGTGCTCAGTTCGTCCGTCAGCTGCATCAGATTACGGCCAGCTCGTCGTCACTCTAGCTTCGGGTGGGGACCATCTCCTTAATTCGTCTTTTAGCCGATGACTGGGAAAACATCTCCGTCGCACTGTGGCTGATATGGAGACGGGCCCTCAGTTTACCTTCACATACGCTGTTGGGTAATTTGACTGCGGTGAAGAGAGGCGGTCGGCTGCATCATTGTGGTTATGTTGAAAGGGGGAGGGTGCTCTTCACTGGTTAGGCACTTCGGAAGCAAATTCCAGTCTCTCTGCTTCTAATTTTAGGGAACCACTCATTCATAGGGATGTCCTTGCGTTAACGCTTCAAATTACACTGCTTTTGATTCAAAGTCCTGCACTCATTTCCAATGATTCTGATATGCTGATACTGAATCTGGCCCACCCAGAGCTCTGGCCGTCCCGTCCAACTGCTCTCTCCAAATCTCAGTGCTGTCTGCCCTATTCAAAATCTCGGTCCAACTGAAGCCCTCCCTGCCTCGCTACTCTACCCCACGTTCCTTTCCCCTTGTTTTTCCCGAAAATGGTATGTTCACCATATGTAGCATCTGCAGAGGAACTTACGAGTAATAAATTCCCCCCAGGGGGTCTGTTGCTGCGCTTGAGGTTGACATCGCCACCTGGGAAACAGAATACCTCGTTCGTTACTGTAAACAACTGGACGATGTTGTCCAGTCCTACATCTGTATTTGATGTGGTGGACGATTTCCCGAATACAGCTTCCTGTGTGAAATCGTACTAAAGCTGTCAGAAGTTTTTCGCACCCCCAGACCATTCCGGCCGGACCTCACATTGCAAGAGAATAAATGGTGATTCCGCCTGTCATCCACCCATGGGTGCTGTGTCGTGTCATCTGGGCGCTGGGCATTCTCTGTGTGTGGCTGGTCGGGGCAGTGTGTGGCCGGTCGGTGCGAATCCCTCCCCCTCCCAACGTGTCCACCCTGTTAGTCTGTTCGAGTATTCCCTCTGTGTTAAAAAAAAATCTCAATCAAGTGAGAAATTAATTTAAAAAAAATAAATCGTTATGCCTGATGTAAAATCAGCGCATAACATTAACCACTAGACAAGGTAGGGCGATAAAAATTATTATATTCGTAAAAGCGTCGCTTTTACGAATACGACATTAAACAGATGCAATTGAAAAAAGATTCTGTTATTATTATTTTTTTTTACATTTCTTTTGTTTTCGACACACTAATACAGAGACACAATTGATATTGCATTTAGATGTTTTCCCTTAAATATTTTTGTTTTTAATATATTATACTTTTTCCTTAAAGAAATACAAAAATAAGAATTATTTTCGTATGCAGTAAATGTTACTTCAACACAATATCCACATAGCAAAATAAAGTATTTTTCAGAATAATCCCCTTTTTCCATCGGTTACGCTGCAGATATCGAAACTTTAAACAGCACCTGACAAACATTTAACTTATTTCGTCCAACTCTTTGTCAACCGGGGCGGGGTGGCTCAGTCGGTAGCGCGCCAGGCTCGTAATCTGCAGTTCCCAGGTTCGAGTCCCAGCTGGGTCAGCGTTGAGATTTATCTCCGCAAAAATTCCCCGCCCTGCCGAGTGGTTAGCACGCTTGGCTAGTGATCTACGGGACCTGGGTTCGAACCCCGGGTAAGGCATGGATGTGTGTGTGGTTTTTCTGCTGAGTCCTGCCATCCTCTCAGACCTTCTACTATGGCATATAAACTGACAGGCTCCTGTCAGACCTCTGTGGCAAGCAGCTGCTTGAGGGGGTATTTATTTTATTTTTTTACCCACGGTCAGTAGGGGACACCGATGGGCTTGGAAAGGCCGCCGTCCGTCGGATGGGACGTTAAGCCGATGCTCCGTGTGCGGGAGAGCCATACCCTGTGCACATTAAAGAACACGCTGGATGGCCTTGACGGGAGGCTACCATCTGTCTCCCAACAGCTGTTCCAGTGGGTCCCCTCCCCCAACCTACTCTGAGCCTTCGGGATCCATGTGACCAGGCCATTTAGCCCATGGTGTGCAAAAAAGTGCCGCTCAGAGGTGAAAACAACCCAACCCAACTTTGTCAACCATTTTTACAAATACGTAAAAATTTCGAAGCTTTTATCTCTATTTCTTTTTTACCTTTCAACGTTTAGAGAGGTCAACTACAGATTTTTTTTTTAGTGCAAGTGAGACAAAATTTGAAACAATGATTAAACAAAGACGTCGATTTGTTTTGCAGACGCAGAGATCGTTTCTTTGTATCTTAACGTCTGTGCCATTCTTCCTTTGACTCTTTTGAGCGCACCAAGCCGATGACCACCAGAAAAAAAAAAAAAGAAATAATTGGCAATAAGCTCACCGATGCTTAACGTCGATTGGCTTTCTCATTGGTGGAGAATTTACAATTAATCTCTGCCGCTTCACCACACACAAAACGATGAATCAACGCCGACAAATATCGGGACAAATTCTAACTCATTCCTGGAATCGAACCGTAATTTTTTTTCTCCGAAGGCCAGAAAAAAAAAATACTACAAAAAGACAAAGACAATTTGGTCTTACTAATTCCAGGAATGGGCAGATATGAAGCTCCGAAACCCTCAGTGAAAGTAATGCCATTATAGTAATGAAAGGGACGGAAAAACTTTTGCCGATATTTTTTATTCTTACCCTACAGGTTCGTTTAGACTCAGAACTTAATTAGTGAGAGTAGAAGTAATTTTACTGATTATGGAGCATTGAGAAAATGAAAATCCGCAGGCGAAAGGATTGGGAATTGGAGGATCAGTCTCAGGAGAATAACCAAACACAAAACAGGAAAATTAGGATCATCTATGAGGAATCTTCTGCACCAACTAAATGATAATAAAAATATATATACATACGTTGATATAAGGAAAAAATGTTTTCTTTAGAAATCGCACTCCTTTAAATTTCGATGACAAATTCATTTATAAATGCACATTTATTTTACGACAGTTGGAAAAATATGCACGTTAATTTTACAATCTTAGAATATTAAAAAGAATTAGATGTAATAATAAAAATTGATTGTAACAAAATTAGGCGCATTTTATTGCCTTTTCGCTTCAGCGAAAAGGTAATAAATGCGCCAAATTTTGCGCAAACATATTTGCAAATTTTGCGCAAAACATAAATGCGCCACCCACACACATGCATGGAAAGCTATATACTTGTTGCAAGAAGCGTGCCAAACACTGCATCAACTATAGTTTCAGGTCAGGCTGTTTTCTGATGACTGCTAAAAAAAAATAACAATAGTTGATGCAGTGTTTGGCACGCTTCTTGCAACAAGTTTTAGAATTAGGTTTTAAAAGTAAGAATTTTTTTTTTACTTGAGCGAAAGTGAAAATCTACAAAATGAATGCCAATAACAGAGCGTCCTAAAAAAAAAGTCATGTTGTTGTGTTTAATTTCTTTGAATTTCAGGATTATATTTAGAAGAGGTCACCTGCATAACAAAATTCACAGTTATTTTCGACAAAAAAACCGAGAAGGGATCTCCACGTTTTGAGTGTGCACAAAATTCAGCGAGAATGGTTTCTTATCTAAAGAGTGCAACAAATTCTTCAACCTTCGTCCCGTTTATTAAAACTCTGCAACTGCCACTAATCCCTTGCCTTTCTCCTCCCCCCCCCCCCCCACTCCCATCACCATCACATGATTACTTTAGATTTGCAGTCAGGTCACATTTTTTTAATTTTTCAATTTTGGATATTTTCACTGATCACAGATGAAGACACACACATACACGAGTCATAGAGTAGAAGAAAAAAAAATTACCTGACACTTTTCATAAAATGTTTCAGAATTTTTTCCCTTTTCAGTTTCCATATTTCTTTTATAAAAACCATATACCTGCTTTTGTTTCGTTTTTGAACTTTTAGGACATTTTTAGTGGGGCTAAAAATTTCTTCTGCGAAGCTGGATATATCCGCCATTTTGAATAACCATACATTCGGATCTAAGTCAGTCAGTGGTTCACAACCTTTTTGGACTTTTATTTTCATTAGTCCCCTCCCCCCCACACACACACACACATACATACATGGAAAACTATATTAATCTGCGAAAGATCCGGTGACTTTTGAGATCATTTCTTACGACTAGCAACACTACAGTAAAACTGAGTTAAATGTTTCAGCATCCATCCAGAAAAATTTTTTAAAATATTGTACAAATATTGCTAAAAATCAGATTTGAAGGGAAATTTTTTAAGGCTTTGAGGTCCTGCCATCCTCTCAGATCTTCTACTGTGGCATATAAACTGACAGGCTCCTGTCAGACCTCTGTGGCAAGCAGCTGCTTGAGGGGGCATTTTTAAGTTTGTCTCCTGTTTCATATTTCTGCTAAAGGCTTAGTTCAATGTTAGCTTTGAATACTGCCTTCCTTTCACACTACGTGGAAGAACAATTTGTTCATTCTTAGAACAAAAAAGCGAGGAAGAAAATTTTTAAATGAATAATTTGATTTTTAAATGTTACTGCACGATCTATATTATAAATTATATGCCGTGTATAATATTAATTTAATTACAACATAGTATAACAAAGCTGTATTACATATCATCAAGATTTACAAATCCATTTCAAATGACATTATTTCCTTTCTTCATGATTGTAGAATTTAAAAATTTTATAGTTTTTTTTTATGAAATATGAAAAAAAAAGGCCGTACCTAAGTATGCACTACCGCTTTTGTCCCTAGGGGGAGCATGAAGCGCAAATCACGCCCTGGTCATCAGCTTCCCTGAATGAAACAAAACACCTATAGTTGCAATTTAACTTTTTTTCTACTTATTTGAAAAAAAAATTCTATTCAAATTTTGTCATAAGATTTAAATTATTCTTTAAAAAAAAAGCCCATAAGTTACGATTACGCTCAAACTTCAACGTACCAAAGTTTCAAATGTGTTGAAATTTGAGTCTACCGATGTTTCTTTTGAGTCTGGGTTTTAGTTTGCTGCAAAATTTCATCCCTTCAACTTTCAGGTTATTAAAAGCTGCACGAATATCGAAATTCCAGCTATCTGTATATCCCCCTATTTCTGTCTCCCTCTGTGTTCCCTCTCTATTTGTGTTTTCTCTGTGTTTCCCTCTGGTGGTATTTGCATTCGTTTTGTAATTATTATTTGCCGTGTTACGTCGACCAGCACTTTTGAAAGTGATGGTACAGTCGCTCAAAAAAGTATCCGAACACTACGGTTGATTACAGAATTCAAAAAAAAATATCTGGCAACGATTTTTTTTAGAAATGAGTGATCTGGCAACCTTCGTGTCACGTGATTACAGAATTCAGGAAAAATATCTGGAGCGTGTACAGCAACTGTACACGCTCCAGTTTGCTGTGAACGGTAACTGCACACGCTCAATATTTCCGTGAGTGAGCCACACGATCCAATGTGCTGTGAATATTAACCGCAACCGCTCCAGTTTGCTGTGAACGGTAACTGCACACGCTCAATATTTCCGTGAGTGAGCCACACGATCCAATGTGCTGTGAACATTAACCGCAACCGCTCCAGTTTGCTGTGAACGGTAACTGCACACGCTCAATATTTCCGTGAGTGAGCCCACACGATCCAGGTCTTTGTGAGCTCACACGATCCAATGTGCTGTGAACATTAACCGCAACCGCTCCAGTTTGCTGTGAACGGTAACTGCACACGCTCAATATTTCCGTGAGTGAGCCCACACGATCCAGGTCTTTGTGAGCTCACACGATCCAATGTGCTGTGAACATTAACCGCAACCGCTCCAGTTTGCTGTGAACGGTAACTGCACACGCTCAATATTTCCGTGAGTGAGCCCACACGATCCAGGTCTTTGTGAGCTCACATGATCCAATGTGCTGTGAACATTAACCGCAACCGCTCCAGTTTGCTGTGAACGGTAACTGCACACGCTCCATATTCATTGCATTATATATTCATACGCATTATATATATTAAAAAAATATCCGAACACTAGGTTTGATCACAGAATTCAGAAAAAATATCTGGCAACGATTTTTTTTTAGAAATTAGTGATCTGGCAACCTTCGTGTCACGTGACACGAAGGTTGCCAGATCACTAATTTCTAAAAGAATCGTTGCCAGATATTTTTTTTAATTCTGTAATCAACCGTAGTGTTCGGATACTTTTTTGAGCGACTGTACGCGAGCCATCAGTTATCGTCCGCAGACATCTGCCAGGAAAGAAAGAAATAATTTTCACAAGCATAACTTTGATATTCCATAGCCACAATTCGTACGTTACAACACTTCAGACAAAGTCAGGTCGTCAGGGGGTGGGGGGAATATCATGCGCATAGACATACGTTGTTCCTTGAGGAAACATGTGGCAAGAAGCTTCAGGCGCATGCGCGGCCACCCTATACCGATTCCTGGCAAACTGGGAAAAAATTGTCGATCCACCACATCAGACAGTTTCAGAATCACCGAAGTAAGCGATCACAACACTTGCTCTTTGGATCAGTGCTACGTCGTCTGTTTTGGTTTATCAATACGAATTTTTCATTACGAAAATCGCTCGGATCCTAAACATTATCTATTATAGCGATGACACAAATGCGCATACGTTGAAATACAATGGCCCATGACCCTTGATTGGCTGATTCAATCAATAATCGAAGTTCTTGTTACTTAGGGTTGGGTTGTTTTACCTCTGAGCGGCCCTTTTTTGCACACCATGGGCTAAATGGCCAGGTCACATGGGCCCTGAAGGCTCAGAGAAGGTTGGGGGAGGGGACCCACTGGAACAGCTGTTGGGAGACAGATGGTAGCCTCCCGTCAAGGCCATCCAGTGTGTTTATTTTAACGTGCACAGGGTATGGCTCTCCCGCACAGGGAGCCACGGTTTAACGTCCCATCCGACGGACGGCAGCCTTTCCCAAGCCCATCGGTGTCCCCTACTGACCGTGGGCAGGGCGGGGAATTTTTGCGGAGATAAATCTCAACCTGACCAAGCTGGGACTCGTACCTGGGAACTACAGATTACGAGCCTGGCGCGCTACCGACTGAGCCACCCCCGCCCCCACACTCACAGTAATGTGATGCAGGTCTCCAGTTCGATACACCGTTTTTCAAGTCAATTTTCTTAAAATTCATTTTATTACCATTTCGTTTTTACAATTTATTGTGAAATAAATCAATATATGTGATAATATATATAATAAATTAATATTTTAAGCCGAATATAATCAAAAAAAGACTGCTGTTCAAGTGATAATTTAATATGAGTAATTCAGTTCAAAATTATAAATATGAATTTTTAGGGGCAAAATACTGGATTAAACTAGAAAGGACCAGAACGCCTTTTCGAATAGCTCGAAAAAAAAAAAGATTATATGCATTATGGAACGTTTTTTCAGTCTTACACAGTTCAATTCAATATCAGGCCAGTTCCCAATATTATTTCTACATCCGGACCCTGCTTCTGCTAGTCAAAATGTCCCATCAAACTTTTACCACGATCGCCCCTGACTATGTGTCAATGTTAACGTTTCAAAGAAAACTCCAGTAGTCCTACTCTCAAAAAGGAAAAAAAAAACAATGCACAACATAAAAAAATAAAAAATAAATACCCCCTCAAGCAGCAGCTTGCCACAGAGGTCTGACAGGAGCCTGTCAGTTTATGTGCTACAGTAGAAGGTCTGTGAGGATGGCAGGACCTCAGCAGAAAAACGACACAAACCGCCATGCCTTACCCGGGGCTCGAACCCAGATCCCTTAGATCAGTAGCCAAGCACGCAAACCACTCGGCCATGGGACGGAAAAACAGAAAATAAGAAAATCGTAATTATCGATTTCTAAGGCAAATACTCCACCCAAAAAACCTTTCCTGTCGCCATTACCGAAATCACCTTCATTTCAAGCATTATGAACCTCATACCTATAAACGCACATAGAGCTGCTCTAACACCTATCCATCATGCGTCTGCCACTTTTTAGTGTTGGTGTGCGAGTTTTCGACAATTTCGAATATCAATAGTCCTCCTCTGCTTTTGATTGCCTTGTTGAATTCAATAATGATTACATGCTCGGTTGCTACCACGGTGGGTCGTTGCACCTCGCGAGCCTCTGCCCATTAGCTGTTCGCGGTATAAATATTCTCATCAGCTGTGTGCCGCCAACTCTGCCCATCTCGCTCGCCTCCCTTCTCGTGAGGCCAGAACGTGACGCAGCTGGAGAGCTGCAGGTGGACGCAGACCGAGCGGTGTCCACTGCGCATGCGCTCTTTCTCTAACTGAGAGTACCGCCAGACAGAAAGCGATTTCGGCGCTTTAGCATGTTGAGCATTACCAAACGTTTGTGACGCTTTGAAACCATCACGTTGTGGGTTGGGTTGTTTTACCTCTGAGCGGCACTTTTTTGCACACCATGGGCTAAATGGCCAGGTCACATGGACCCCGAAGGCTCAGAGAAGGTTGGGGGAGGGGACCCACTGGAACAGCTGTTGGGAGACAGATGGTAGCCTCCCGTCAAGGCCATCCAGCGTGGTCTTTAACGTGCACAGGGTATGGCTCTCCCGCACACGGGGCCACGGCTTAACGTCCCATCCGACGGACGGCGGCCTTTTCAAGCCCATCGGTGTCCCCTACTGACCGTGGGCAGGGCGGGGAATTTTGCGGAGATAAATCTCAACGCTGACCCAGCAGGGACTCGAACCTGGGAACTACAGATTAAGAGCCTGGCGCGCTACCGACTGACCCACCCCCGCCCCCAAACCATCACGAGCAACGGAGCTCGCCTCACAGCAAACTGGAGCGTACGAGTCTGCTGTGAGGTCCACCTCCGTTGTTGGTGATGATTTCGGTTTAAGACGCCAATTCAAAAGTTAAAAACGCTAAACCGCTCATATCGCTTTGTATGTGCCCGTTTCCAAAAGCTCTCCATGTAGCGTGTGCTCTCGAAAATGACGCACTCTCGATCACTCGCGCTTTACAAAAAGAACTAATGAATAAGTGCAACATCAATAATGAGCATTACGACAGATATTTCAAAGAGGGTTTTTGCTTTTTGCCCTCCCAGTTTTACTTTTTCTTCGGGAGGTAATTACACGTTTCGGAGTCTCACTTATTTTGAATACGGCGCCAGTGATTTCCAGCACTGGACGCTTTCCAATGCCCAGAGCCGAAACTGAAACCACAACATGTATTTACTTCATCAATACCTTTGCTATCTAATTTATCTCGCTTCCAAAAGATAATTCGGCGAGCGGTGATCCCTTTCTTTGATAACTGGCACTGCCGGTATCAATTACTGTTGATGAAAGACTCATCCTTAATCCCCCTCCCCCCCCCCATCCCATCCCATACCAGCTCTCTTTCACTTCCTGTATATATTACATTTTCGTGTCTGTTGTGTTAGGCTTTGGGGGGGGGGGGGGGGGCAAGAGACAGGCTTTCTCTTTTTCTTTTTTTTAATTCAGGAGCTGACATTGGAAGTTAGGCGAAGATCACGAACATAAAAGGAAATGTAAATTGTTAGAGTGAATTTTAGGAGAGATGCGTTGTCCACTCCCTAAGTATATCTTGGGACAGTTGGGAAATTTTATCTCTGGCATTTTTCTTTTTAGCACACAGCGGGCTAAATAGCCAGGATTTTGGATTGGATTGTTTTACCTCTGAGTGGCACTTTTTTTGCACACCATGGGCTAAATGGCCAGGTCACATGGACCCCGAAGGCTCAGAGAAGGTTGGGGGAGGGGACCCACTGGAACAGCTGTTGGGAGACAGATGGTTGCCTCCCGTCAAGGCCATCCAGCGTGTTCTTTAACGTTGGGTTGTTTTACCTCTGAGCGGCACTTTTATTGCACACCATGGGTTAAGTGGTCAGGTCACAAGGACCCCGAAGGTTCAGAGATTGGATTGGATTGGATTGTTTTACCTCTGAGCGGCACTTTTTTGCACACCATGGGCTAAATGGCCAGGCCACAAGGACCCCGAAGGCTCAGAGAAGGTTGGGGGAGGGGACCCACTGGAACAGCTGTTGGGAGACAGATGGTAGCCTCCCGTCAAGGCCATCCAGCGTGTTCTTTAACGTGCACAGGGTATGGCTCTCCTGCACACGGGGCCACGGCTTAACGTCCCATCCGACGGACGGCGGCCTTTTCAAGCCCATCGGTGTCCCCTACTGACCGTGGGCAGGGCGGGGAAATTTTGCGGAGATAAATCTCAACGCTGACCCAGCTGGGACTCGAACCTGGGAACTACAGATTACGAGCCTGGCGCGCTACCGACTGAGCCACCTCCGCCCCAAGGTTCAGAGAAGGTTGGGGGAGGGGACTCACTGGAACAGCTGTTGGGAGACAGATGGTAGCCTCCGGTCAAGGCCATCCAGCGCGTTCTTTAACGTTGGGTTGTTTTACCTCTGAGCAGCACTTTTATTGCACACCATGGGTTAAATGGTCAGGTCACAAGGACCCCGAAGGTTCAGAGAAGGTTGGGGGAGGGGACTCACTGGAACAGCTGTTAGGAGACAGATGGTAGCCTCCGGTCAAGGCCATCCAGCGCGTTCTTTAACGTTGGGTTGTTTTACCTCTGAGCAGCACTTTTATTGCACACCATGGGTTAAATGGTCAGGTCACAAGGACCCCGAAGGTTCAGAGAAGGTTGGGGGAGGGGACTCACTGGAACAGCTGTTGGGAGACAGATGGTAGCCTCCGGTCAAGGCCATCCAGCGCGTTCTTTAACGTTGGGTTGTTTTACCTCTGAGCAGCACTTTTATTGCACACCATGGGTTAAATGGTCAGGTCACAAGGACCCCGAAGGTTCAGAGAAGGTTGGGGGAGGGACTCACTGGAACAGCTGTTGGGAGACAGATGGTAGCCTCCGGTCAAGGCCATCCAGCGCGTTCTTTAACGTTGGGTTGTTTTACCTCTGAGCAGCACTTTTATTGCACACCATGGGTTAAATGGTCAGGTCACAAGGACCCCGAAGGTTCAGAGAAGGTTGGGGGAGGGGACTCACTGGAACAGCTGTTAGGAGACAGATGGTAGCCTCCGGTCAAGGCCATCCAGCGCGTTCTTTAACGTTGGGTTGTTTTACCTCTGAGCGGCACTTTTATTGCACACCATGGGTTAAGTGGTCAGGTCACAAGGACCCCGAAGGTTCAGAGAAGGTTGGGGGAGGGGACTCACTGGAACAGCTGTTGGGAGACAGATGGTAGCCTCCGGTCAAGGCCATCCAGCGCGTTCTTTAACGTTGGGTTGTTTTACCTCTGAGCAGCACTTTTATTGCACACCATGGGTTAAATGGTCAGGTCACAAGGACCCCGAAGGTTCAGAGAAGGTTGGGGGAGGGGACTCACTGGAACAGCTGTTAGGAGACAGATGGTAGCCTCCGGTCAAGGCCATCCAGCGCGTTCTTTAACGTTGGGTTGTTTTACCTCTGAGCGGCACTTTTATTGCACACCATGGGTTAAATGGTCAGGTCACAAGGACCCCGAAGGTTCAGAGAAGGTTGGGGGAGGGGACTCACTGGAACAGCTGTTGGGAGACAGATGGTAGCCTCCCGTCAAGGCCATCCAGCGTGTTCTTTAACGTTGGGTTGTTTTACCTCTGAGCGGCACTTTTATTGCACACCATGGGTTAAATGGTCAGGTCACAAGGACCCCGAAGGTTCAGAGAAGGTTGGGGGAGGGGACTCACTGGAACAGCTGTTGGGAGACAGATGGTAGCCTCCGGTCAAGGCCATCCAGCGCGTTCTTTAACGTTGGGTTGTTTTACCTCTGAGCGGCACTTTTATTGCACACCATGGGCTAAATGGCCAGGTCACATGGACCCCGAAGGCTCAGAGAAGGTTGGGGGAGGGGACCCACTGGAACAGCTGTTGGGAGACAGATGGTAGCCTCCCGTCAAGGCCATCCAGCGTGTTCTTTAACGTTGGGTTGTTTTACCTCTGAGCGGCACTTTTTTGCACCCATGGGCTAAATGGTCAGGTCACATGGACCCCGAAGGCTCAGAGAAGGTTGGGGGAGGGGACCCACTGGAACAGCTGTTGGGAGACAGATGGTAGCCTCCCGTCAAGGCCATCCAGCGTGTTCTTTAACTTGCACAGGGTATGGCTCTCCCGCACACGGGGCTTTTCCGTCCCATCCCCCCCTTTTTTTTTTGCTGATCAAAGTTCCACTGTACAGTAATGGCGAGAATCCGGATGGGATTTCCAAGATATACTAAGGAGTGGACTCGAAGGGAGAAACGAAACTACTTTTCATTGCTCGTCTTGGCTGTTATCTTGGTTGATAAAACGAGTGAGGGATTAGAATCGAGAAGCGTGGTCAACTCGGTTAAGATTTTTCACTCTCTGAATGGCCCTTTTGTGTGCACAATGGATTAATGATCAGATCATAAGTGTTTCTAGGGTCTCAGATTTGGGTAGGGAAACACCTGTCGGGCAGGGATTGTGTTGGCAGGGATTGGTTCGGTCAGTAGCGCCGGGTTCCTAATCTGATGTTCCCAGGTTCGAGTCCCAACTCTGTCCACATTGAGATTTATCTCCGCTAACTCCACCCCTGTCGCGGTGAGAAATGGGACACCAGTGGGCTTGGAAAGGCTGCCGTCCATCGTGTGGGACGCAAAAGCCGTGGCTCCGTGCAGGAGTGTCATTTCCTGTGCACATTAAAGAACACGCCGGAAAACGTTAACGGGAGGTTTTCAAATATCTCCTAACAGCTGACCAGTGTATTCCCTTTCCCAATCTTCTATGAGTTCTTATGATTTCCTATGAGTTCTTATGAGATTTATTTCCGCAAAACTCCCCACCCTGCCCACGGTCAGTAGGGGACACCGATGGGCTTGGAAAGGCCGCCGTCCGTCGGATGGGACGTTAAGCCGTGGCCACGTGTGCGGGAGAGAGCAATACCCTGTGCACGTTAAAGAATACGCTGGATTGCCATGACTGGAGGCTACCATCTGTCTCCCAACAGCTGTTCCAGTGGGTCCCCTCCCCAACCTTCTCTGAGCCTTCGGGGTCCATGTGACCTGGCCATTTAGCCCATGGTGTGCAAAAAAGTGCCGCTCAGAGGTAAAAGAACCCAACAACGTTCAGTGAAAAGAAAATGAAACGAGATATGAGGAAGCGACAGATGCGAGAAAGTACACAAAAATTTATGAAAACTCCATTTCAATTGAAAACTCTAAAAAAACGCGCAAATTAACCCAAAATGATTCATATAAAATTTTTTAAGCAATACTTTTTTAATATAACGGGAATAAAATGGATTTTTTTTTTTTTTCGGATTATTTTCTTTATTTTATTTTCCCACACGAAACGGTTGTTGATGTCAACTGCTTCTTTTTCCAATGATGTTTAACTGGAACAGCGATTTTTATCATTTCAAATAGAATTTTCGCCTCGACGTTCAAAATGTATTACATAAATTTTTATAAATACAGATGTTCATGAATTTTTGAAAAAATTTTACACCCAAATTTTAATAATGGAAGCAACAATTTCTCTCTTAACTCCTCTGCACCTTTCGATTTCGTTTACCCCTGCAATAAACGACTTTGTTCCAATCAGATGACTTCTCTCTTTTGAGTTTGTTCACTCCTAAAATAAGCGACTTGTTCCAATCAGATGACTTCTCTCTTTTGAGTTTGTTCACTCCTAAAATAAGCGACTTGTTCCAATCAGATGACTTCTCTCTTTTGAGTTTGTTCACTCCTAAAATAAGCGACTTGTTCCAATCAGATGACTTCTCTCTTTTGAGTTTGTTCACTCCTAAAATAAGCGACTTGTTCCAATCAGATGACTTCTCTCTTTTGAGTTTGTTCACTCCTAAAATAAGCGACTTGTTCCAATCAGATGACTTCTCTCTTTTGAGTTTGTTCACTCCTAAAATAAGCGACTTGTTCCAATCAGATGACTTCTCTCTTTTGAGTTTGTTCACTCCTAAAATAAGCGACTTGTTCCAATCAGATGACTTCTATCTTTTGAGTTTGTTCACTCCTAAAATAAGCGACTTGTTCCAATCAGATGACTTCTCTCTTTTGAGTTTGTTCACTCCTAAAATAAGCGACTTGTTCCAATCAGATGACTTCTATCTTTTGAGTTTGTTCACTCCTAAAATAAGCGACTTGTTCCAATCAGATGACTTCTCTCTTTTGAGTTTGTTCCCTCCTAAAATAAGCGACTTGTTCCAATCAGATGACTTCTATCTTTTGAGTTTGTTCACTCCTAAAATAAGCGACTTGTTCCAATCAGATGACTTCTCTCTTTTGAGTTTGTTCCCTCCTAAAATAAGCGACTTGTTCCAATCAGATGACTTCTCTCTTTTGAGTTTGTTCACTCCTAAAATAAGCGACTTGTTCCAATCAGATGATTGCTCCTTTTTGAGTTTGTGCACTCCTGCAGTAAGCGACTTTGTTTAAAAAAATGACTTTTTATTTTTGAGTTTGTGCACTCCTCCTTTTGTGCAATCCTACAATTAGCGACTTTGCTCCAATCAGATGATTTCTCCCTTTCCAGTTTGTGTACTTCTAAAATAAGCGACTTTATTCAAATCAGATGATTTCTCCTTTTTCAGTTTGTGCGACTTTAGTAGTAACTTTCAGTTAGCGACTTTAGTAGTAACTTTTAGTTAGCGACTTTGTTTAAAAAAGAATGACTTTTTATTTTTGAAAATCCTACAATATTGAGTTTGTGCACTCTTAGAATGAGACTTTCTTCTAACCAGATGACTTCCCTCTTTCCTTTCGTGTGTTTGTGCCTTCCTACAATAAGCGACTTTGTTTGGAGCAGATGACTTCTGGTCCTTAACATAAAACACGATAAAAAAATTAAAACTGTAACATTTGAAAAATTTTCCTCTGGATATTGATTTTATCGGATATCATTTTTATTAGAGGTGGCAGTGAATGAGTTTGAAAGAGGCGCAAATTAATGCAGTTGCGGAAAGACAGACGAAGACTACGAACTTAAAAAGGGGGTGTAAAATGAAACAGCTAATTATTAAGATGAGGAATAACGGCGAGAGGGGGGAGAAGACTTTAAAAAAATTTCGTTTTCGTTCCCCTTTCTGTTGTTCCACATGTATCGTTTCCACATGTATCAGAAAGGGGTGACTCAGTCGGTAGCGCGCCACGCTCGTAATCTGTAGTTCCCAGATTCGAGTCCCAGCTGGGTCAGCGTTGAGATTTATCTCCTAAAAATTCCCCGCCCTGCCCACGGTCAGTAGGGGACACCGATGGGCTTGGAAAGACAGCCGTCCGTCGGATGGGACATTAAGCTGTGGCCCCGTGTGCGGGAGAACCATACCCTGTGCACGTTAAAGAACATGCTGGATGGCCTTGACGGGAGGCTACCATCTGTCTCCCAACAGCTGTTCCAGTCGGTTCCCTCCCCCAACCTTCTCTGAACCTTCGGGGTCCTTGTGACCTGACCATTTAACCCATGGTGTGCAATAAAAGTGCCGCTCAGAGGTAAACAACCCAACTTTAAAGAACACGCTGGATGGCCTTGACGGGAGGCTACCATCTGTCTCCCAACAGCTGTTCCAGTGGGTCCCCTCCCCCAACCTTCTCTGAACCTTCGGGGTCCTTGTGACCTGGCCATTTAGCCCATGGTGTGCAGAAAAGTGCCGCTCAGAGGTAAAACAACCCAACCCTGTATCAGAACGACACAGCTAAGACTGACGGCAAAATTTTGAATTCTTTTTAAAACTAGCTGGAAAATATTTTTGAAAGAATGCATAAAATCTAGAATTATTAAAATTTTATAATCTTTTCCCTCCCATCTGTCATATTGGATTGATTTTAAATATGACTTTTCTTCCCACAAAAGCCACACAATTGTGTTTTGTACTCCATTGAGGTCATCCTGTTTTTGACGTGACACTAGTTTACAACCAACCAATTAATAATAGAATTAAATTTTAGACTTTCCATACATTCCACTTGATAACACAGGTAAATAATAAGTCACCTTGACATAATAAAAATCTCAGCATTCCTCATTCTTAAACGTTGCCTGAAGCCAGAGGATTTTTTGAACCAGTAAGGCAGTCTCTAGTTTTGAACTCAGTTGGGTTGTTTTACCTCTGAGCGGCACTTTTTTGCACACCATGGGCTAAATAGCCAGGTCACATGGACCCCGAAGGCTCAGAGAAGGTTGGTGGAGGGGACCCACTGGAACAGCTGTTGGGAGACAGATGGTAGCCTCCCGTCAAGGCCATCCAGAGTGTTCTTTAACGTTGGGTTGTTTTACATCTGAGCGGCACTTTTTTGCACACCATGGGCTAAATGGCCAGGTCACATGGACCCCGAAGACTCAGAGAAGGTTGGGGGAGGGGACCCACTGGAACAGTTGTTGGGAGACAAATGGTAGCCTCCCGTCAAGGCCATCCAGCGTGTTCTTTAACGTGCACAGGGTATGGCTCTCCCGAACACGGGGCCACGGCTTAAAGTCCCATCCGACGGACGGCGGCCTTTCCAAGCCCATCGGTGTCCCCTACTGATCGTGAACAGGGCGGGGAATTTTGCGGAGATAAATCTCAAAGCTGACCCAGCTGGGACTCGAACCTGGGAACTACAGATTACGAGCCTGGCGCGCTACCGACTAAGCCACCTCCGCCCCGTTTCAAGAAGGACATCAACTCTCGACTTGCATTGGCTTTCAGCTTCATGCCCACTTCGTTAACCAATAGGCCAGTCCGGGCACTTCGATTTCGGTTTCATTCTAACTATACATCAGAAGCGCCCTTTAACGACATTAACACCACATCTAAATATTATTGGTGTTTTACAAAGATCATTAATCGTGCTAAATGCGCCATAAACTGCGGAATTAAATAACAGGGTTATGAAAGGCAAACATCAGAGTTTGCATAGCCAGGCCTACCTGAATCAACAGATGTTTGGGAAGTGAAAAACACGGAAGCTCTCCACCTCACTTTTAATAAATCTTTTTCAATGACTTGTATTTGGGAACTAAAGAATGCTGTGGATAAAAAAAAATCTATCGTGAATTCTCGTATTTGCTGGCGAGATTCGGTGAGATGCGCGAGGTGACCTTCGCGAGCGCTCAACTGTGCAGTACGTCATCGGATTGCGTGCTCAAGCCACGTCTGACATTGTCTATCGTATCCATGGTTTCTGTCTGCATAGTAGAGGTATTTTTGTCGGGTGCCGACGACACACACCAGTAGATGGTAGAATGCTTTCGTAGACGTATAATTCACCGCGCACATCTGACAAGTCATGTGATCAACGCACCGATAGCTAGAAATCACGTTTCGGATCAAATGATGTTGGTTTTGATTTTTAGGCTTAAGTCCTTTTTTTTTCAATTGCCTAGTGTCTTGTTCTAGCGCGCCAAAGTCGTACAGCCAAAAAAGTGCAGTCTATTGTGTTGACTAACTAGTTTACCAGACAAGATTCACATTCTGGTACTCTTCGAAAGGGGGAAAAAAAGGCGGCAAGCGGTTCACTTCGTCTCGAAGGTTAATGAGACAACTGCGCGCAAAGTGTTCACTGCTACTAGTAGAGAAAGAGAGGTTACTTTTTTTTTCACTTCAGAAAATCATTGCTAAATTGTAGCAGTCATAGCAGATGTAAACTTCCTAAAGGAAAAAGGATATAATTTGATATTTTTCGTAGAGTTTTATTAAGTTTGTAGCGGTTACTCCACGCATACAATAGATTATTCTAGATTAGGGTTTTGTATCACAAAACAGCACTTTTTTGCACGCGATGGACTGAAATGACCAAGTCACAAGGACCCCAAGGGCTCAGAGCTGGATAGAGCAAGGGGACCAACAGGGAAGCTGTTAGGAAACAGACGGAAGCCTTCCGTCCATGTCCAAATCATTCGAGATGTTCTTTAATGTGCACAGGGTATGACTCTCCTATCAATGGCGGCCTTTTCAAGCCTATCGGTTTCGTTTTCTTTACAGATTGCAGAATAAAATTTACCGGTGAAACCCTCAACGCAGGAACGTCGGTTGGGTTGGGTTACCTCTGAGCGGCACTTTTTTGCACACCATGGGCTAAATGGCCAGGTCACATGGACCCCGAAGGCTCAGAGAAGGTTGGGGGAGGGGACCCACTGGAACAGCTGTTGGGAGACAGATGGTAGTCTCCCGTCAAGGCCATCCAACGTGTTCTTTAACGTGCACAGGGTATGGCTCTCCCACACACGGGGCCACGGCTTAACGTCCCATCCGACGGACGGCGGTCTTTCCAAGCCCATCGGTGCCCCCTACTGACCGTGGGCAGGGTGGAGAATTTTGCAGAGATAAATCTCAACGCTGACCCAGCTGTGACTCGAACCTGGGAACTACAGATTACGAGCCAGGCGCGCTACCGACTAAGCCACCCCCGTCCCCAGGAACGTCGGAAACTCGAATCTAGGAACATCGGGTTATGGGAGTGACATGCTATACACTGAGCCAATCCCAACTCTAATTATCTAATTACTTTAACCATATCGTAACTAAGGAATAATTCCCAAAAACGGGAAATTACGAAACGAAAATTAAAAGGGGCATTTTCGGAGGGAATGGGGTGAAAAATGAATAGAAAATTAGGAAATGAAAAAGATGGGCGACAAATCCTTACGTTACTTTAAGTGATGTTCAAAGGAAGCTGTATGCCGATAAACCGCCGGTAAAACCGAGGGGGAAATGTTATACTCCCCCTTTTACCGGGGCGGGGATGGCTCAGTCGGTAGCGCGCAGGGCTCGTAATCTACGGTTCCCAGGTTCGAGTCCCAGCTGGGTCAGCATCGAGATTTATCTCAGCAAAATTCCCCGCCCTGCCCACGGTCAGTAGGGGACACCGATGGGCTTGGAAAGGCCGCCGTCCGTCGGATGGGACGTTAAGCTGTGGCCCCGTGTGCGGGAGAGCCATACCCTGTGCACGTTAAAGAACACGCTGGATGGCCTTGACGGGAGGCTACCATCTGTCTCCCAACACCTGTTCCAGAGGGTCCCCTCCCCAACCTTCTCTGAGCTTTCGGGGTCCGTGTGACCTGGCCATTTAGCCCATGGTGTGCAAAAAAAGTGCCGCTCAGAGGTAAAAACAACCCAACCCAACTGTCACTAGTAACTGAGTATCTATGAATTCCGAAGTTCGAATTCTGTGAAATGAACCTTGAATCAATTACCATTTCAAGCTCGATCTTCATCGTACAAAAGACATCGTTTTAGTAATTCCCATCAACTCCCTTAATTGGCCAATTGCCAACCAATAAGCAGCAATGGCTGGGCCTGAAAGGGAAAAAAACTCTTTTATTTTCGGTGTGAAAATCAAATTAAATTCAAGAACGGTGGGTTAACAACTTGCGCCAGAGAGCAACAGCAACGTTTTTCTCTCGTTAACAACTCGCTAACGAAATCTTGCACCGATCTTGGCATTCTGCAGCAAAGCATGGTTTTGCACGATTATCGTTGACATTGACTGGCTACCACAAAGCAAGTCCTTCTCACTGAAGAGTATTGAAGGCTTTGCTCGGTGATTAACTTTCAGTTCTTCGGCTCGCTTTTGATCGTGAACTGCGTGGCTAATCTTCGAACGATTCAAATATCAACAAGTGAATGAGGCGTAAAAAAACGAAAACTTAAGCCGCAAAAAACAAGCTTTAGAAACAACAGATGCTGCAGTCAAAAATGGCCTCCTATTGAATGAGTGATATAATAAGGTACAGATCATTGGTTGTGCCTCATCTGTTACATTCTCAGTTTCATCACATCATAAGGTAATTAGATGTACAGTCGCTCAAATAAATATTCGAACACTATGGTTGATTACAGAATTCAGAAAAAATATCGTTACCAGATATTATTTCTGAATTCTGTAATCAACCATAGTGTTCGAATATTTATTTGAGGGACCGTACAATAGGGTCACAATTAGGCGAATTCGATTTCTCTCAAGTTGTTCTCAACCCCCGAGTTTTTCTCGGAATTTCATTTATTTTCATCATTTATTTATACGAAAGGTGATATATGTTGTGCCCTCAGCAGAAAAACGATACATACATACATGCCTTACCCGAGGCTCGAATCCAGGTCCCGTAGATCAGAAGCCAAGCGCGCTAACCACTCGGCCACGGGACGGCTTTTCAAACTATGGGCCGCAAAATTTTTAGAATGGGCTGCAACACATTAAATTTTAACTTTGAATTTTCCTACTGCAAGAAAAAGAATAAAAACCGATATTTTGAAGCTCGTTCATGTCATAAACGAATTATAATAAATGAATCATTAAAAAAACTCGATTTAATGACAGTTGAAAGAAACCAAAATGTTTTACGAATGTTGAAATTCGTGTCCTTTCTATTTAATTCATACGATGATTCACTCATCATTGTGAATACCTCGTTGAAATTAAATCTAATTATATTAAATAGCAAGTATACTAAATTAAAGGAAGGAATACTAAAATTTTACTTCAACTTCATTGCCAATCTCGTAATCTGTAGTTCCCAGGTTCGAGTCCCAGCTGGGTCAGCGTTGAGATTTATCTCCGCAAAATTCCCCGCCCTGCCCACGGTCAGTAAGGGATACCGCTGGGCTTGGAAAGGCCGCCGTCCGTCGGATGGGACGTTACGCCGTGGCCCCGTGGGCGGGAGAGCCATACCCTCTGCACGTTAAAGAACACGCTGGATGACCTTGACGGGAGCCTACCATCTGTCTCCCAACAGATGTTCCAGTGGGTCCTCTCCCCCAACCTTCTCTGAGCCTTCCGGGTTCTTGTGGCCTGGCCATTTAGCCCATGGTGTGCAAAAAAGTGCCGCTCAGAGGTAAAACAACCCAACCCAACCCAATCTCGTATTTTCTGAGTCTAAAGGCCTCAGATAGTGCTAATTTTTTTTTTTTTTTTTTTTTTTTTGGGGGGGGCAGCAAAGAAAAATAAACAAACCCTGATCTACAGCATACTTATGAATATTTCAGAAATTGGTCTGTACACACTATTTTGATAGAAAATGTAATATGAGATAAAATATACAGTTAATTAAACGAATACCGTTGTTTAGTTTCCCAGAGAAATAATTACACAAGAGCATGATCTTTCCCTGGCATCTAAAATTTGTAATTCCTCATTAAATGGTGTTAATTGCGAAGCATATATTTACAATTACTCCAAAAAACTATGATCTTGAAATGGGTGATACTGATTAATATTAAAATACTGCTAAAATGAATTCATTGCTATAAAAAGTCAGGGTGAATCAATGTCTTTTATTTTTGTTATATTTCTGATATGACATCTTTGCCCAATATTTTTAATTCAAATTTAATATTTCAATACCACCACACGCTACTATCAATATAAATCCCTCGATAGAGACACTCTCCCAACAAAATTCAGAGTTTCTGGCACGAATAGTTGTTTAAAACAGTCGCTTCAAGTTTTGCTATTTTCGAACTTTTGGGACCTCTAGTAACGAAAATTCAAAACATTGGTAGATTCGGAAAATGCAAAACTTAAAAAAAAAATTATTGGCACTTTTCTAATCATATTTTCTTTTTCATTTATCTCATCTCTATTTTACTCGATAAAGAATAACTGAGAGGAAAGTTAGATCTCAACAGAAAAATAGCATACATCACAAAGTAGTTAACTAAGCCTTATCAACTATCCGAGTCATGAATTCAGGCCCACTTTATTCCGCAACTTAGCCATATCCGCGTCATGAATTCAGGCCCACTTTATTCCGCAACTTAACCTTATCCGCTTCATGAATTCAGGCCCACTTTATTCCGCAACTTAGCCTTATCCGCGTCATGAATTCAGGCCCACTTTATTCCGCAACTTAACCTTATCCGCTTCATGAATTCAGGCCCACTTTATTACGCAACTTAGCCTTATCCGCGTCATGAATTCAGGCCCACTTTATTCAGCAACTTAGCCTTATTCGCGTCATGAATTCAGGCCCACTTTATTCCGCAACTTAGCCTTATCCGCGTCATGAATTCAGGCCCACTTTATTCAGCAACTTAGCCTTATTCGCGTCATGAATTCAGGCCCACTTTATTCCGCAACTTAGCCTTATCCGCGTCATGAATTCAGGCCCACTTTATTCCGCAACTTAGCCTTATCCGCGTCATGAATTCAGGCCCACTTTATTCCGCAACTTAGCCTTATCCGCGTCATGAATTCAGGCCCACTTTATTCAGCAACTTAGCCTTATTCGCGTCATGAATTCAGGCCCACTTTATTCCGCAACTTAGCCTTATCCGCGTCATGAATTCAGGCCCACTTTATTCCGCAACTTAGCCTTATCCGCGTCATGAATTCAGGCCCACATTATTCCGCAACTTAGCCTTATCCGCGTCATGAATTCATGCCCACTTTATTCCGCAACTTAGCCTTATCCGCGTCATGAATTCAGGCCCACTTTATTCAGCAACTTAGCCTTATTCGCGTCATGAATTCAGGCCCACTTTATTCCGCAACTTAGCCTTATCCGCGTCATGAATTCAGGCCCACTTTATTCCGCAACTTAGCCTTATTCGCGTCATGAATTCAGGCCCACTTTATTCCGCAACTTAGCCTTATCCGCGTCATGAATTCAGGCCCACTTTATTCAGCAACTTAGCCTTATTCGCGTCATGAATTCAGGCCCACTTTATTCCGCAACTTAGCCTTATTCGCGTCATGAATTCAGGCCCACTTTATTCCGCAACTTAGCCTTATCCGCGTCATGAATTCAGGCCCACTTTATTCAGCAACTTAGCCTTATTCGCGTCATGAATTCAGGCCCACTTTATTCCGCAACTTAGCCTTATCCGCGTCATGAATTCAGGCCCACATTATTCCGCAACTTAGCCTTATCCGCGTCATGAATTCAGGCCCACATTATTCCGCAACTTAGCCTTATCCGCGTCATGAATTCAGGCCCACTTTATTCCGCAACTTAGCCTTATCCGCGTCATGAATTCAGGCACACTTTATTCCGCAACTTAGCCTTATCCGCGTCATGAATTCAGGCCCACTTTATTCCGCAACTTAGCCTTATCCGCGTCATGAATTCAGGCAGACTTTATTCCGCAACTTAGCCTTATTCGCGTCATGAATTCAGGCCCACATTATTCCGCAACTTAGCCTTTTCCGCGTCATGAATTCAGGCCCACATTATTCCGCAACTTAGCCTTATCCGCGTCATGAATTCAGGCCCACATTATTCCGCAACTTAGCCTTATCCGCGTCATGAATTCAGGCCCACTTTATTCCGCAACTTAGCCTTATCCGCGTCATGAATTCAGGCCCACTTTATTCCGCAACTTAGCCTTATCCGCGTCATGAATTCAGGCCCACTTTATTCAGCAACTTAGCCTTATCCGCGTCATGAATTCAGGCCCACTTTATTACGCAACTTAGCCTTATCCGCGTCATGAATTCAGGCCCACTTTATTCCGCAACTTAGCCTTATCCGCGTCATGAATTCAGGCCCACATTATTCCGCAACTTAGCCTTATCCGCGTCATGAATTCATGCCCACTTTATTCAGCAACTTAGCCTTATTCGCGTCATGAATTCATGCCCACTTTATTCCGCAACTTAGCCTTATCCGCGTCATGAATTCAGGCCCACTTTATTCCGCAACTTAGCCTTATTCGCGTCATGAATTCAGGCCCACATTATTCCGCAACTTAGCCTTATCCGCGTCATGAATTCATGCCCACTTTATTCAGCAACTTAGCCTTATTCGCGTCATGAATTCAGGCCCACTTTATTACGCAACTTAGCCTTATCCGCGTCATGAATTCAGGCCCACTTTATTCCGCAACTTAGCCTTATCCGCGTCATGAATTCAGGCCCACTTTATTCCGCAACTTAGCCTTATCCGCGTCATGAATTCAGGCCCACTTTATTCCGCAACTTAGCCTTATTCGCGTCATGAATTCAGGCCCACATTATTCCGCAACTTAGCCTTAACCGCGTCATGAATTCATGCCCACTTTATTCCGCAACTTAGCCTTATCCGCGTCATGAATTCATACCCACTTTATTCAGCAACTTAGCCTTATTCGCGTCATGAATTCATGCCCACTTTATTCCGCAACTTAGCCTTATCCGCGTCATGAATTCAGGCCCACTTTATTCCGCAACTTAGCCTTATTCGCGTCATGAATTCAGGCCCACATTATTCCGCAACTTAGCCTTATCCGCGTCATGAATTCATGCCCACTTTATTCAGCAACTTAGCCTTATTCGCGTCATGAATTCATGCCCACTTTATTCCGCAACTTAGCCTTATCCGCGTCATGAATTCAGGCCCACTTTATTCCGCAACTTAGCCTTATTCGCGTCATGAATTCAGGCCCACTTTATTCAGCAACTTAGCCTTATCCGCGTCATGAATTCAGGCCCACTTTATTCCGCAACTTAGCCTTATTCGCGTCATGAATTCAGGCCCACTTTATTCCGCAACTTAGCCTTATTCGCGTCATGAATTCAGGCCCACTTTATTACGCAACTTAGCCTTATCCGCGTCATGAATTCAGGCCCACTTTATTCAGCAACTTAGCCTTATTCGCGTCATGAATTCAGGCCCACTTTATTCCGCAACTTAGCCTTATCCGCGTCATGAATTCAGGCCCACTTTATTCCGCAACTTAGCCTTATCCGCGTCATGAATTCAGGCCCACATTATTCCGCAACTTAGCCTTATCCGCGTCATGAATTCATGCCCACTTTATTCCGCAACTTAGCCTTATCCGCGTCATGAATTCAGGCCCACTTTATTCCGCAACTTAGCCTTATCCGCGTCATGAATTCAGGCCCACTTTATTCCGCAATTTAGCCTTATCCGCGTCATGAATTCAGTCCCACTTTATTCCGCAACTTAGCCTTATCCGCGTCATGAATTCAGGCCCACTTTATTCCGCAACTTAGCCTTATCCGCGTCATGAATTCAGGCCCACTTTATTCCGCAACTTGGCCTTATCCACGTCATGAATTCAGGCCCACTATATTCAGCAACTCAGCCTTATCCGCGTCATGAATTCAGGCCCACTTTATTCAGCAACTTAGCCTTATCCGCGTCATGAATTCAGGCCCACTATATTCAGCAACTTAGCCTTATCTGCGTCATGAATTCAGGCCCACTTTATTCTGCAGCCAAGACTTGACCCAAATTTCAAATTTGATTGTTATTAAAATGGAGCGACTTTCAAAGGAGGGAATGTAAAAAAAAAAGTTGATTTTTTCC